>JADLIF010002023.1:0-42441 GCA_016648015.1 Steinernema khuongi | reverse complement strand
TTCCCTTCTTGGCGCGATCCTACGACCCGACCACAACTGCCCCTTTTGTGGTCGTTCCAACTACATAAACTCTTTGTTTTCCCGCAGCGACGTACTCGCGTTTCAAAACAGCTCCAGTGACGCGCGCGACGCGGACAAGAAGGGAAAATAAGAAGTACACGTGAAAAGGCGCCGAAGAAGGCTGACTCAATGGGCGGTGACGCGGCCAGGAAGTGGACTGCTCTTCTTCTCGCAGGTTCCCCACCGCTGCACTTTCCGCGTGCACATTTTTTCGCTTCGGGACATCTGCGCTCGTAAGACCACCGGGGGACTAAGTCTTTGTGTCGGGTGACCTTGGATTTTGGTGACATAAAATCTAGAAGGAGACCGACTCACTTGGGGAAAGGCTCATGGTGGGTTTCTCAGGCTTCTTGGGTTAGATTAGTCCTCCAGAGGCAGTGAAAGATAGACGTTTTGCTGGTCTGGGCTGTTTTCATTTGTTGGGGTTCCCATCTAGGGCATATCCACGGTTTTTCAAATCTTTGACCTGAGAGGTTCTTTCCTCTGGGAATTAGAAACCATTCCTTGGGAATTCCCCCGACTTCTCCACCTTTCACCTGTGGGAAGCAGCCAGGCGTTTCCTGAAGTCATCTTAATAACAAAGTGGTCCTTTTTCACGTCCCTCCTGGTCAGCCACATGACTCTTCCTGGCTCTGGACAACTTCATTTGACGCCTAGGAGAGAATCAAACTATGTGGCTTCTTTATGGACATCTACCCTTTTTTCCAGGCTGAAAAAAGCCGCCTAGCAAAATTTATCTGGCCCCTTTTCCATCATCTGCCCTAGATGGGCAATTTCAACAGTTCCAAATGTTGCGCTCAGGAAGGCTGGAACGATGTGACTCACCAAATTCCAAAGCGCTATTCTTAGCTCTTCTTTTTACTTCTCTGTACCAGTTTTGTTTGTTTTTGTTTTCGTGATTCACCCTAATTGGAAAGCACCAAACAAAACAGTGACCTTTTGCTCAAACGAGGCGCGTTACGCCTGACGATCCGGCCAAGGTTTCCAATTTCCTAGGAAGTAGGATAGATTCTGCTCTGGTCAGGTTCAGATCCTTATCTGCCTCAACAGATTCTAAACAACTCTTGTTGACCCTTTTCCGCTCGGTTTATACTTCTCCGTCCAGCAGAGATCAACGTTGATCATTCAGTGGTGCTCTTCCTGGACCCTTCCAGGCTCTTTCTGATCGCCCCAAGAAGCTTAGGTCATGGACTCCCTTTGCACTTCGCCTTCTTCCCCTCCGTTTTTTTCGCCTCCTCAGTTCGGGCTCGTTTTTGCGGCGGGCGCGCCAGCCGCGCCGCCACGGCGTCGCCGCCCGGCCGACCGTGCGGGCTGCTCGCTGTGTGCGTCCTCCAAGCGATCGATAGGGCGCGGCGCGCAGGGGACGCGTCCGGAGATTCTCGCTAGGGGCCCGTCGCGCGTCCTCTTCCCAGCGAGGGATCTTCTCTTTCGGGGGCGAAGCACAGGGGTCGGGGCACCGTCTTTCCGCGGGTCCCCGTGGAGCACTGGAAGCCGAAGCACGGAAACTGGCCTGGGATCGCCTGGGTGACCAGAGCGCTGACCTACTTCTCTGCAAATCAGTTTCCACGCGACCAGAAGCAGCTCCTCCGGTTTCGGACGAGGCTCCAGGCACTGACGTGCTTCTTGGCGGCGCTCTTCCAAATGTCGCACATTCCACGGGGCACACAGGTCGTCGGGTCTAAGTAGCTCTTTCGAAATTGTCGCCCTGGTTATTTGCCCAAGGATAAACCTTCTTGGGTCTCTGTTTAATGGGTGGAAGAGGTCTCGGCTGCGTTGAGCCAGGTTCCACGGCCGACCTTCCAGGGCGAGAAGAAGGGGGGAATTGAAAGATCGAACTTTATCGATCGCATTGTGTCCTTTCTTCTCGCTTCCTTTCTTCTTCATTTCCTTCCATCGATCGACGTAGAAGCTGCCTACCATATCTCGAAGCCTGTTCAAGTCCGATCTTCTGCCAGCTTCCTTGTTCACACCTTCTTGGCCGGAATCCCGAGCCCCAAAGCTGGCGTCCTTTCCACGCCAATTCCAACCTTCGCACCTTTGCATCCGTGCATAACCAGTGCGGCCCACGTGCGCTCGGAAGATAGTGTTTCGCCGCCGCGTATTTCGGTTCCTCGTGTCGCTTGTTTTCGTCGCCGCCGCCTCAGCACAGCCCCGTTTCAGTGCATGAGATTCCGCTGAAGGGAGGATCTTGGCACCACAGGATGACTTTCAACAGCGACGACCTCAACTTTCTCGTGTTTCGCTATCTCGAAGAAGCAGGTGAGCCAGAGTGTCCCACGGGAATCGATGCGAGATGGGAGATACGAAAATTCCGGGGTTTTTAAGCCAAATTTTCATATTTGCTAAACTGCTAGATGCAGCTGAATCTGCAGCAGTTCTCAGTATCCAAGGCTTAAGGGCTTTGGAAGATTTGCAAATCCGATCTGTTTTGGTGCCCAAATTGCGCCTTTTTTGGGGATTAACAATCACAAAGTAGAACAGCATCAGTTAGAGAGTTTAAGCCATATAAAAGGCGCAAGAACCGTGAGATAAGTAGTGGCCTTCCTAAGGGGCTTTTCTCTCCAAATTCAGATGATTACAAGCTTAAGTTCTCTACTCCACGTGCTTCCTTCTTGGTCTCTACTTCCGCTTTTTGGGTCTATTTGTGTCCTCCTTCTTATCAGAAACCAAAATCTAAACAAGATTCGATCAATTCTCCTCTCTACGTTTGTGACGACTTAATGACTACTTTTTATACCATTTTTATGCCGCGTTTGCACTCTGAACGAAAATAAACTCCTTCTAATCTCCCGTCACGAGTATCGATCCGCAGCCGCGGTCTTTGTCCGGCTGGCCCCGCCCCCCATTAATCGGCCCGTGCTAATCGCGCGCCACTTCAGGGTTCCGCCACACAGCCTACGTGTTCGGCAACGAGTCGCACATCACGCACTCGAACATCGACGGGACGATGGTGCCGGCGGGCGGCCTCGTCACCCTCCTCCAGAAGGCGCTCCTCTACACGGAGGCCGAGCTGCTCGCCATGAAGGACGACGAGGAGGGTCCCGAGGTCGAGAAGATGGTCGACTCGCTCTCGTTGATAGAAGCAGGTAGGGAGTCAGGTTGAGCGAAGGTAATGGACGAGAGTTGGGGTCTCCTGGGAGAGGCTCGGCTAGTTGCTAGGGGCTTGCGCTTGTCCTCGTGAGGTTGCGAGTCACCTTCAGCGGAGGAATGTGACCAGAGATCGAGCCTTTGTCCTTTCCAGGCTTTCAAATCTCATATGAAAACAGTAGATTATCCAGAAGGTGACATATGTACACTTCTCAACGACTTTGCTCCTTCATACTCTCTGCTACAATCCCAGATTATCGGCTTAAACATCACTTGACACTACAGTTCACTACGATGCAGCCTTCCATGCTGGTTACCAGCTGAGGTTCCGACCAAACGGGCCGATCACATCTAATGCTGAGGACACTCTCTGTCGACCATTTCTATCCATGGATGCTGCGATTCATGACCTCTACGTTCATTACTTCTTCGTAGAAGGCAGCAAGCAATGTGCGTTAAGCTGAAAGAACTCTTTCTCTGGTTCCCAAAACACTGCTGGGAAACATATTTCGCAGAAGGATCAGTTATCAGATGCCCTATACTCCTATGCTAAACATCTCAAGAAAGAACTGGAGCTAACGTCCTTTCGAAGACAGTATCTGCGTGCTAACGGACATCTGGCACACGGATAGAACAGGACAGATAGTATGCATCAAGCGCCTCGGAACAGCTCCACTCATTTGTTCTTTGTGACTTCAAATCTGTGCGATTTAAGCTGGACACTGCTGACGTTCTAGCGTCATTTCTTGGGGGTGACTACACGGATTAAGATGTCCCAGAACCTCGTCCATCACCACCTTACAGCTCCCCATACACCTCCAAGAAGCCCCTAACCCTTCTCCTCGTTTCAGTGATGCCCAACCCCCCATTCCACAAGGTGAGAAAGAGGAAGGCACCAGGCGCGGGTCCCATGAAGGCCGAAGTCCCCTCGTCCAGCGCCACCCCCGCCACTTCGGCCAGCGGCTCCACGCAAGTAGCCACGCCACAGGCGCTCCGGAACGCGAACGGCTCCGCGGCGCTTCCCATTCACCGGAAGATGGGCGGCTTTGACCCTTCAAAGGTAAGCCCTCCGCCCCTCCTCCCTCGCTAAGATCGCTTCGCCTACAGTACCACAGCAACCAGCAGCAACAACAGCAACAACAACAACAGCAGCAGCAACAAGCAGCCTCTACGTCGGCGTCTCCACAGGTGGCGCCCCACGCGAACCACCACATCCGGCCAGCGAACGGGCCTCCGGTGACACACCACAACCACATGAGCATGGAACGGTTGCTGAACGGCGGTGCGGCGGCGGCGAAGTTGAAAACTCCGACGGCCGCGCAGCTGAACATCAATAACGGGTGTGTTTGACAATGTGGACGCGGGATGCGGTGCCTTCGTCGTTGATCCTGCTCTGTTGTTTGATGATACTAGTTCCTCTCTCCTCTCCTTCTCCTCCTCTCCTCCTCCTCGTCTCCTCGGAGCATACGGGTTGCCTTGCAAGTCTCCAGCTGAAGTGAACCAAACCTCTCCTCTCGTCCCGCCTGTGCCTCCTCCTCTGGAACGGTCCGATCTCTGGTTGTCGCCCCGGCCCCCTTCTGTACATATCTCTTCGCCTGTCCCTTCTTGTTTGTCGAAATGATCAATGACCTTGTTGTCCGTCGTCGTCGTCGTCGGTGTCGCTCCCGGGCGGGGACGCGTGTGAGAGAGGTTCTGCTGCGGGTCCAGTAAAGTCAGCTGCGGGGCTAAGGGCGCGGACGGTGGTGGTCGGTGGGCGAGCGTCGCAGATCTCTCGAACGTCGTCGTCCCCCGCCAGGTGTGGCGCCCTCTCCTCGCCGACTTTGCTCAAAACACAATAAATGGCTTTTCGCATGGCTCCAGCGATCCGGGGACGCACTTCACGCCGCCGCCGACCACCACGGGCGGACCCAGAGCAGGACTCGGCGAGGCTCCACCCCTCAGGGGGGCTGTTTACCCGCCGCCGCGTCCCTCCTCCCCCGGAGCCCCGCAGCCGCAGTCTTACGCTCTCGTTCAGGTCGACGATGCAGCAGCACGGTGACCAGCCGGAGACCATCGTGTCCACGGGCGGCGAACCCTTCGACATCGAGCGCAGCCGCGTCTCCATGCTCACGGGCCACGAGAGCGAGGTGTTCATGTGCGCGTGGAACCCAAAGCGCGACATCATCGCCTCCGGGTGCGTTTCTGCGTCCCAAAGTGCACACGACGGTCTTCGAACGTTCCATTTCCAAAGATAAACTATGCTCACTACGAGAAGGGTTGCATCCCCAGGTTACAGGGCTCCTTAACAGGCCGACACCAGGCGGTCCTTTCTTTGCTTTTTCCCTTTGCTGGGTTTCCCTAGAGCCTAAACAAAGGGTGAGACAAACGGAGGAAAGACGAATACAATAGTTCAAAAAAGAGTTACAATTTTGATGATTCTTAGGGTAGGGGAGAGCCGTTTTTGTTAAAGCCAGAGCTTCAAAGGGTGGTCAAAATCTATGCAAGTCGACAATCCTATCGTACATCCTTAAATCATGTGTTTAATTCTTTTGGAATGAGCTTGCTACTCGCTATTTATCGAATAGGAATTATCAGATAGGCTGATCTAAAGGGACTGGAGACGATTTTCGAATACTCATGTTCTTAGCATTCTTTAAAGGAGCTCTAAAGTCGTGCATCCTCTTTTAGTGAGTGGGACATTCCCAGGTACACGTAATTCCAAATAGTTACAAAGAGTTTGAGGTTTTTTTAAAGCCTAAAAATCATTTGTTATTTTGAGGGTTAAACTATTAAAAAGTCTTTAATCATAAACTATTTTCTCAGGTTTCTTTACTTTTATCACGGCTCACCGTTGTCTTTCAGAGATCTTTCAGAGGCCAGAGCATGTTTTAGTCCAAAGATTTTCAGAATTTTCAATTTTTTTTGTCAAATGTTCCGAAACCGTCGTGTGTGCC
Source organism: Steinernema khuongi (assembly GCA_016648015.1). Lineage (NCBI taxonomy): Eukaryota > Metazoa > Nematoda > Chromadorea > Rhabditida > Steinernematidae > Steinernema > Steinernema khuongi. The sequence goes on along the minus strand of JADLIF010002023.1, from coordinate 36,361 downwards.
ACTTTGCCGCGAGTCTTCCTGACCACCCGCTTGCAGATCAGGAGACTCGACGGCGCGGATCTGGGACCTGCGGGAAGGCGCCGCACAAGCACAGAAGGAGTCCAAGGTGCTGAAGCACGCGTTGAAAGCCAACGACGACAACAACCGCAACAAGGACGTGACGTCGCTCGACTGGAACGTCGGTGGGAACCTGCTTGCTACGGGCTGTTACGACGGCCAGGCGCGTGTATGGAACACAGAAGGTGGGTTCCCTCGGTTCGAAGGGGGAGGATGAGGTGCGGGAACATCGGCTTTTATAAATACAGCTCGTTTCCTTTTGCATACTCACTGTTTCTGTATAAAACGGCGGGCAGAAAGAACTTAGGACTCAACTTTGCCTTCGGATACCGAGTTACAGTTGGGCTCAATTAAAAAATGTAAAAAAATCCATCCCTGAACCTTGTGAGCATAGCAGTTTCACGCCCAATTTACCAGATCTGCTCTTTTTTTACTTGTTCCCTATTGTGATCAGCGTTTTTCCGGTCTTGGGCAGCTGAAAAGGAGGACTGTCCACGCTAGTAGTGCACATTCGACACGGAGTTTGATGTACCGGAAGCCATTAGCTAGTATCTGCTTTTTCTCACAAAGGATTATCCAAAAAGCGCAACATTTCATAGAGAGTTACACACGATTCTTTGATGTTCTGTAGCCACGTGGTATTGTTGGAAAATTTCATTTTTTGAGGTTGAATGTAAGTCACCATGGAGCATCGTTTCACATGATTCCATCAGAATCCTCAAGGTGGAGCAGTAAAGTGCAGCTCTGTTTTCAGCCCTCTGAAGCCCAAATCACTGAACCTTTAAGCGTCAGATAGTATCTGGCTTATTCTTATAGCCAAGGTGGTAGTCTAGGAGGTCCTTGTAGGGTTTGCCTCTCATGTCATGCACATTCGATTTTCCTGCTTCACGTAAGATGTAACAATGAAAGAAGCATCTGATAAATGCAAACAAACCAGTGTTTTGCCCGTACCATCTTCATACCCGTCTTTAGCCGCTCGTTGTAGTAGAGTTTGAGTTGGTTGTAGAGTTTGAAATTCTACGGGGACCACTTAACATGCCTCTAATGTCATGTGCATTCGATTTTCCTACTTCACATCATGTTTACCTTTACTTAAGGTATAGCAAAGAAAAAAACCAAAAGAAGCAAATGATAAGTACAAACAGAGCAGTGTTTCTACCATACCACAATCTTTAGCCGCTTATAGCATAGATCAAATTGAGACGTTCGGACTCCAGCAAATTCCGTAGAATTCGCGTACGCTTATTTTGGTGTATGAAGCAGCCAATCTGCCTAGAAGAAGAGATTAGAACATCCCGCAACGAAATAACAAATACGTTTAATCCATGTGTGGCAAAGTCGACCTCAATTAAACTTAAAAATAGACCTAGTCCAGAGGGAACGTCACCGTTTAAGGCGTTTAAAATAACGGTTAAAGCTTTGCCCGGCCTAAAGACGGCTATTATTGCACGCTTAAGTCGTTCGATGGTTCTGGAGGGTCTTGAAGGCTCGCGAAGTCTTCAAATATAGAATAATCTGGAAGTGCGGAGGAGATTATCCTAGATTTCCATCATAACGTCAGATAAGTATAAACGATGATTTCTGATCCAACAGACATGATTTGTTGTCGTCATCCTTAATCCCACGTAGGGAGCATGCATCGTATTTCAATCCGATATTTGCTACTCTAACCTTTACCGTTGTGCTAAAGATCTTTCCATATTGTGTAGCGCCTGTTAGATACAGGGTGATTCGAGGTGTTCTTTAGAGTTAAAGGTACAATATAGTTATTTAGGACCCTTTTTGAACACTGAAAAATCGGGTTAGCTTATTGATGTCGGAATTAATCCTCCAAGAAACGCCAATCTACCCCCTAACCGTAACCCATCCCTTCTAGGACAACTACAGTACGCCTCGTGTAACCACAACGGCCCCATATTTGCGCTCAAATGGAACCCCAAGGGCACACTAGTGCTTAGCGCTGGCGTGGACAAGTCCACCATCGTCTGGAACCCCGTGGAGAACCACACCGTGCAGACGTTCACCTTCCACACGAACTCGGCACTGGACGTGGACTGGATCAGCGACGACACGTTCGCCTCCTGCTCCACCGACAAGAACATCCACGTGTGCAAGATCGGCTCCGACCGGCCCATGAAGACGTTCTCGGTGAGTCTCGGAGTCCTAGACCCCCTAGGAGACTCTCAAGTGTTCAGGGCCACTCGAACGAGGTCAACGCGATACGGTACGACTCGAAGTCGACACTGCTCGCGTCCTGCTCCGATGATATGAGCCTCAAGATCTGGTCGCTAGACCACGACAAGGCGCTGTTCAACCTGAAGATGCATGCCAAGGAGATCTACACGATACGGTGGTCGCCGATGGGCAAAATAATCGCCAGGTCAGTTAAAGCGCCATACCGTAGCAGCTGTAGATCATTGTGGCTTCAAAAGGGCAAACACATCCATTCTAGATACGGTAGAATCCATCCTAAAAGTTGGATCCTAAAATCTGGATCCATAAGGTAGATGTGGATAGGTTTTATCTCGAAAACTGTGTTTGGTTACGTCTTTCCCTAACTGTGCTCCCTCCTTGACCCTCTCCCTCTTCCAGCGCCTCCTTCGACCACACCGTGAAGCTGTGGGACGCGACCACGGGCACTCTTCAGCGCTCCTTGGAGAAGCACACTGACCCCGTCTACTCGGTGGGCTTCTCTCCTTGCGGCAAGTACGTAGCCTCCGGCTCCTTCGACCGCTGCGTGCTCCTTTGGGACGTCACGGTAAGTCCTGCCACGACTTTCCTCCCAAAACGGTCCTTTTGCAGACGGGCAAGCACCTGATGACCTACAGGGGCGGCGACAATGACGGCGGCATCTTCGACGTCGGCTTCAACTCAGACGGCACCAAGATTGGAGCGTCGGCCAGCGACGGGAAGGTAGGCCCCCTTGTGACGATCGTGGTCCCACAACGCTGATTTCAGGTTATCGTTCTCGATCTGAGGTACATGAAGAGTCCTATACACTGACCCCACAAAAGTTGTTGATTTGTTGTTGTTTGTTATTTATTTTCGTTACGGGTGCGTTCCTCTTCTTCCACTCATTCGTCAATTCACTGAATCGCTATTCTCCCTTCTTGCTCAATGCACATGGTCAATGAAAAGAACAGATCCCACTCTTGTCATTCGATTAGATTTTTATAAACCTTCTCAAACAGTGTTCGGTGTTCACACAGGATCTACTGGTCAGGAAGATCAGAGGGGTGTTGAAAGGGAGTGGTGTCGGTCGGGCTATCAAGTGGAGAACATCGATGAGAAGAAAGGAGGGACAGAAGAGAAGGATATCATAGATCCAACAGGCCAACACTCTTTAACTATCACTTCGAAATGAACATGGAGTAGAGCGATGTCTTGTCTTAAGTAGGAACACCGCCAAGAAGGAGTTCTCATTTGACACATAAAACGCCCTTGACAGCGCCCAAAGTCAATAGGCCCAAGTTCCACGGAAGTTGTGTTGTGGCGAGAGACGCCCTATCATCTCGAGACTTCACTAACTCAAGTTTCATTTTATATGATTTCGGAACCGTTCGCAACAATTTATTGAAAATAAGGGCAATACATTTAACAACAAGGTTTGGAAAGGCGCCACTTAAGAGCTTTCCTCACCTTCTTCATCCTCTTCAACGTCGAAGGACTGGGCGTTGTTATTAGCTAAACAATTTGAAAAATGTGATGTTTAGCGTTCTCTATAACTTACGAGAGTTGTCAGTTCCCGAGAGGGCTTTGAAGTCGTTCATCAGCTTCCTCCTAATTCCATAAAGCCTCTGACGCTGTCGTGTTGATTCGCGACGTTCTTCATCGGTCGTGTAGAACTTGCGCTTCCTAGGTAAAATCCTTCCTGCAAGAAGTAGACCGTTTAGACGATGTACAATTAACCGCACCTTCGATAGAGATAGTTGGCTCAGGATCAGTTCGGCTCCCTGTCAGTTCAGCCATCACCTCCTCGACGATGTTGTTGATCTGCGCAGTTGTGGCGACGAACGAGGCATATAGTTCCGGTTCTCGCTCGGCGACGATATCCAGAATAGGATTATCCAAGGAGAGCACATTCTCAGGCAGACCACTGTCACTATCCAACATCGGAACCGCATCGTATTCCGGAGCGCCCAATTTTTCGGCCAAGAAAACGACGGTTTCGGGCTGGAGACGGGAGACCTCTTGTCGAAGCCACATTCGTTTGAATCTGTAACATATGAACATTTGATAACGACAAAACAAAAGGAAACTAACTTCTTATTGTAGGTGCCAGGGTGGCGCTTCAAAGTCGCATTTTCCTGCTTCACGATTCGCCAGAAACCTGCGCTGAATGGAGATAGGAAAGGCTGCGTGGAATTCTCGGTTTTCTTGAGTGTGTCGATAACAATACGCCACATGGCGTCCTCTTCCTCCTTGCTGAAGAAGTTCCGCGTTTGGTCGTGCATCACGCAAGCGTCCGTTGGATAGCAACACCGAAGACTGCGAAGACTGGACTCGCATCTGCTGCAAAGTTTCAGGTAGACAGACAATGCATCACATAGACGTCTATCAATGTCTCTGCAAGATTTCAGACAGCGACCGCTGCTCGCGGAGTGGAAGGGATAAGTACAAGACGAGGCAAACAATGTATTCAAAACGCGAAACAAAGTGTAGAAGGGTGGTCAATCCTGAGATGTCTTCTTTTCCGTCTCCTGGGTTGGCTTCGATTCTTCCTCACCCCAATGGTACAAGGAGCGCTTCCACTGCTTGACGAGGGCGTCCCAGGAGCGACGCGAGTAGTTGATGAGCTTGTTCGGGGTGCTCGGATGAATTCCTTTCACACGCTCCTTCTTCGGAACAGCAACAAGATAGCGGTCGTAGACGGGTTTCTCCTTGGCCCGCTGAATTTCAAGGGTCCGGCGTCGTAGCGTCTCTTCGTTTTCGCACCATCCCAGCCTCGGTTCGCTCGAAGTAGATGAAGATTCATCCGTGGGTGCGCGCCGACGGCATACACTGCGGACGGCAGGTTTCCTAAACTGTGGGTATAGCAGCCAGCACAGATCTCAAATGCCCGGACGGAAAAACTGTTCGCAAGTAGGCATTTAACCTCAGATGGACCATAGAATAAACGAACCTCGAAGGGACTTGACGAACGTCGTTCTCCCGGACTTTCTCCTTCTCCTGGACTCTCGGCGTTTTGCTTGGAAATCTCCTGAAATGGGACGAGTGGAACGCAATAGACGAGGACCACCTACTGTAGCACTCCTCTCTTCGGAGACGGACGTCGTTCATCGTCGGAGACGCTCGACGTGGACAGCTTCCTCTTGCGTTTTCCACTCATTTTGACGGTATCTTCGGGTGAGATGATCTTCCAATCGATTTGAACGAGAGAACCTGGAATCTAGTAGAACCCGGTAAATGTCTATAGAAAGTAGCCAGATATAGCAAGCGTAGGCAGTGTTGACGCGCCTCAAAATCTTGGATAACCTGTAGACATGCTTGGAAAGCGAACAAACTCATCGTTGGGCAAATCCAGACGCGCGAGCAGAGAAGACATCACGTGTCTCACAAAGACGTCCAAAGTCACACAGGGAGCAAGGTGTTACCCGATGTCAGCCTCTATCAGCCAATCACTCGCGAGCTAATCGAGCAATCCATACTGAAATCGCTGAAACAAGAAAGAAAATGACTATTCAAAATCTTGATATGCTCTACAGCATATATTAGGAACAGAAAAAAACAAAAAAGTATCTAGAAACCGCTGGCGTAACAAATATGACAATCACAATCTGAAATGTATCGAAGGAACTAATGGAGACGGCGTCCTCGGAAGGCTAAGATCTCACGGCCTATCGTTCAGTGCACCTTCAGCGAACCTACGAGCTGCGTCATGCGCAACCACCTTTCGAGGAGCTCAGGATTCCGCTCGGATAACACCTTGAACATCACGTGGTCGCTATCCAGCGAATCGAGCTCGGCCTTCATCTCGTCACTCTTCTGCTTCTGAGGCGAAACTTCATTTTCGGATTCGCCCTCCGCAGGCTGCTCCGGCTTCAGCGGCTGAAGCTGAATCATCTTCGCGAGAAGGAACACTTGATCATCTGAAGAGAATGGGTACAGCTCGGAACGGTCTATCGTTGTTTTGAACCTAAAAAGAAAGAGGTAAGGAATCTAATCGACAGGCTAACTTCTCGGCGTAGGTGTTCTCCGAACGCCACAGGCTCAGGGTGCTTCGCCTTCATCTTTCTCCAGAACTTCGTGCTTCTAGAGCCGGACACGTTGTTTCTTTCTCAGCTCATCCATGATGATCTTCCAAAGGTTATCATTTCGTCGGCTGACGTTGGTATGTTCTCCTTGTTCATGATAAGGGTATGGGTTTAGCCGTTGTTTTGACTCAAACACTTAAAATTTGTATAAACCTTCCCACCGGGTGAGATTTTGTAATTGACACAGCAAGTTCCACCCGGGAAGATCAATCGGAGACCGGGCGAAGGGGAGAAGTGGCGCGCCAGTCTTGACTATGTGTTTGTTTGCGCTTTTTGTGCTTCCACCGCTCCTGGGACAGGTTGCCGCGAACGAGCTTGTCGTCATGGATTTGGATACCTGTGAATGGAGTAGCCTAAAGGAGGAGTGAGATGATTTTTTCACTCATTTAAGCATGGAACCAGAACTGGTATACTATAAATTCAGTTGGGATTCTCTATTGCGAAGACAGGTCAACAGAGTTATTCAGCAAGTGTAAGATGAATCATAGGGCAAAGATGTCTCTATTCAAGTGGGAAGGATGTCCGTGATGGAGAGTGTGAATGATTAAGAGTGCAAGTAGGGAGGATAAAGATAGAATGCTCCGAACCGCCGCGAAGATGAGATATGCTTAGGAAACACGTAGAGGTGAAGAACAAGACCGAAATCTCTTACCCAAGCGTAAAGAAGACTGGACGCCGATCTACATGGCCTTCGCAAAGTAGACGCATAAGTACACGATTAAAGTTAAGCTGCATTGTACTTTGATGAATGAGAAGATGGGTTGGTACAAGGTTTAAACGTAGCAAACTTACCATAGACCTCTAATAACGCTTTGGCCATCTTTCCTACACACAAAATGAAGTTCATTGGAACAGAGAAGAAACGCAATGGAACAGAGAGCTCTCAACTGAATGCCAGGAACCAGTTCAACCTCTCTGCTGTGATTTGTCTTTACCAAAAAGCTCCCGGAAAAAGTCCGGAGCATCTCCAAGTCCTCTAATCCTCGGCTGTCCCGATCCGAGACCCCTCAAAAAATGTCCGTCGATGACGCGTTTGTTTGAGGACTTCCGGAGGTGCGCCCGCTCTGAGGTTAAAACAAACTCCGTGCGCGTTGAGTCACCGCCGGGTCGCGATATATAACCGGGCCCGCTCCTTGATGCCCTTCGAAGACGCCATGTTCGCCTCCTCAACTGCCCTCTTCGCGCTCCTTGGAGCCCTTCTCCCCTGCTCCTATGGTAGGACCCAGAGTTGACTCGGTTCAAAGTCCACTTACAGGAGTCCCCATCGGCCAAGGAGTGGTACCCTGTCCCGTGTGCCAGCAGGACCCTCCCATGGGATTCTGGAGCCAGTGGACCGAGTGGTCGCAGTGCACCCAGCAGTATGGCGCCTTCTCCCAGTCGCGGTCCAGGACATGCTCCTCCACCCAGTGTCCCGGAGGCGACGGCGAACAGGCGCGACCCTGCACGCCCCAGCAGCAGCCACCCGAGTGGAGTCAGTGGGGCCAGTGGGGCCAGTGTTCTGCTTCTTGTGGAGGAGGCGTCTGCACCCGGCAACGCGTCTGCGAGTCCGTGTGCAACGTGTGTCCTTGCGTAGGAGTCTCTACAGAGCAGAAGCCGTGCAACACCCAGCCTTGCAAGTAGGTAGCCTCCTTCCCAAAACGGTCGTTAAGGCTGTAGTCGGCCCGAGTGGGCTCTAATAAGATACGGTAGTCTCTAGATGCTTCTAAGCACTTTATTGGACTTTAACTATCAAGCACTCCTTTCCAGCTGCTGGTCCGAATGGTCGCCGTGGAGTGGCTGCTCCATCACTTGCGGTATCGGCGGATTCCGCTCGCGCACCCGTCAGTGCAACTGCGCCCAGGTAGGCTGTTTGGCAAGCCATTTAGCAAATACCTAAACCCTTGCAGTGTCCCCAAGGCGAACCCGCCAGTCAGCAGGAGCCCTGCGACGGACCGACGCCGTGCCCCTACCAGCCCCCGCCGGCCTGTGACACCTGTCAACAAACGCCTCCGCCGTGCCAGACATGTGTACAGTACCCCCCGCCCTGCGTGGTCTGTGGACGCAAGAAGCGTCTTGCGATGCAGGCCAAGGAGAAGGAGATGAGGCTGGCCAAGTGGTAAAGGCCGGGGGAGATCTGCTCAGAGTATTAAACTTGTCAATACGTAGTCTTTTGGAAAGACAAATAAACAAAGTAGTACCGCTACATCAATGACTCCAAACCGTGGCGGGACCATGGGCCATCATTGGACAGCCATTGGCTGGAGAAGTCCATCGTTATACGAATCCACCCGGAGTAAGGGTTACTTTGCCGTTGAATCAGGGAAATGAAGGTGGAACACCGGGCTACTTGAGGGACTTCGAGCTTCGTTGCTTCTTGGATGCTGGCACTGGGCCGACCATACCCTCTAGTCCACTCTCCCACACATCCCTTTCGACAAAGCAAACTCACTTGAGACATTTGAACTGCGTGGTCTTGACACGAAAATCTGCGACAGTCCACTCGTTCAGACTCTCCGCGCTTCTTTCTCTGCGCCCTCGGGCTGCAGCCTTCTTTCCTTTCCCAACTGTTGGATTTCTCAGCAGCCCGTTCGAGTATCGCCATCTGATGAGAGAAGCATAACGCTACTTACATTGTTTCCAGAGTCCCATGGCCAAGGAAGGAACGTCCACCGAGAGTGTGCAAACGCAAATCCGCGAACTGTTCAACTGTAAGTGTGTCTCCTCTCCTTCGTCATCATAATCTCCTTTGCAGCCAATGTCAAGAAGTACAACCGTGACTACGCGACGTTCATGAAGGACCTGGCCGAGCGAATGCGGGAAAAGATAAAGGTAGGTCTCAATATTCGTTTATGTAACTCACCTTGAACGATATTTCAGAACTTCCCGGCTCTGAGCGACTCCAAGCTTAAAGAAGCCAGCCTGAACAGAGCGGGCGTTCCTGTGCGCTTCCTCTGCATGATCGCCTCGGACATGGGCGCTGACGTGCGCATCTTCAGCTACGCAAAGAAGAAGCAGCCGAGGGCCATCAAGAAATGCGCGCTGTTTGGACTCGACGGAGACGACGCCATGCCAAGCGGACCTTACGACTTCGACAGCGCTGACTCGTTCAGCATCGAACCCGAATCCCTGGCTTATCGGAAGTGCTACAAGGTGACCGCGCTGCCGGGAATGAACGACTGGTTCATGCGGGACATCTATGGGCCGGGCATCTCCACTGAGGACTTCGCAGAAGTTGCTAAAACGCAGTTCTGCGCTGGGGTAAGTCTTCAGTTGCACGGCTTGGCTTAATTCAAGCATTTAGTTCTTCGACTTGGACAGCCACATGTTCACCTCGCGTACCGCCTTCGAAGTGTTCGGAATCCTGAAGTATCCGACAGAAGCCACTCCAGGAGACGCCAACTTGCCTTGTCCGCAAATAGATGTGATATCCTATGCGCCAATAGATGAAGGATTCAGCCGTGCAGTCCCTGTGAAGCAGCCAACAACAAAACATCTCACAAATCTTGTCAATTACTTCAAGGACTTCCTCGGACCGAAGTCGGCGGCTTTGCACTTGATTTGCGCTCTCTCCTCGTCTCGGTACGTTTCTGCTCCTGCCTCTATGGATGCTACTTCTCCTATTTCAGCGACGTGACGCCAAAGAGCAGCTATATTCACACGCGATCATTTCCAGTGAACATAACCGACGTCAGAGAATCGAAGCCCATCATCGAGAGCATCAAGCTTCTTGTACCTTGTGTCAACGTGATCAAGGCCAGCGATTTGATCAACGTGGAGCTTAATGGTAGCGACGAAGAGCCCTTGAAGTCCTTCCTGTCGCCAGTGAACTTGGCCCCTGGCTCGATACTCATCGTCGATGAGACCGATGCGCCCAAAGGAATCATCAAGAATGTGAGAGCCAAGAGGAACTTCGTCGTCCTCAGGAATTTAGTATATCGCCAGGAGTTGGGCTGCCTCCCGCACTGTGGCAACGACATATCATGTGACATCGCTGTCGTAGTGCTTTCCCGTCAGCGCTCCCACATCATACCTGTAAGTCCTTCCTCTCCACATGAGTTAATACCAATTTTTGGAATTTCAGACCCCCCTGAAGATTTCAAAGGGGAAGAGTTTTGTCAACGGGAATAATTACATTGAACATTTGGATTCTCAGAAGCAGAATAGTGGACTACTACAGGACATGCGGAAACATCTACTTCACTCCCGATGGTTCGCCCCTACAATACCGTTCTCGGATTCATTCCGCCTGGTATGCATTCTCGTTTGATCTTTGACACTGATCCTCTTATTTTAGTTCACAACCGCCTTCTACGATCGTATGAAGGCCGCTGGTGATGCCAGCTACGCAGTCCTGTACCACTACGTTTGTCTTTCTCGGTATGTTCGCCCCGATCCTTCTCCAACAACATCGCGTTTCAGCATTTTGGCCGCCCTGCACCAATCCGAAGAGGTGGAGAAGAAGCACTTTGTGCTAGCGTACCATGTCGCCTCACATCACCCCATCAAGTGGGTCGGAGGTAACACATCTTCGTTCGCTGTCAATATAAGCTGAATTTTTCTAATTTTAATATCGTTGTTTATAATATATTATTATTATGTATGAGTGCCAAATAATAAACTAACATTTTGAAACTGAAGCCTCTCAACAATATGAGTTTTCAGGAACGTATTAGAGACTCAACCGAACTTCGGCTGGCGGCTGAATTTCCTATTCATGAGTGTGAGGTGCAGGCCAAGAAACTGACTAAAAGGGCAGCAAGACAGCAGAATCCCATCTTTTCCAGACCAGCGGGATACGCGCCAAGGCTGACTAGATGGACAGAGAAGTATATAGAACGGAGAACGTACACTCCTAGTCCTTGCCGACATTGATCAGCGAATCCCCCTCCTGATATCTCCTGATAAATTGGCTTAAAACTTGCTCCGAGCAAGTGGGTCTCACCGCGCCACAGACGCTTTCGTGCGGCGCCCTCCTATTCGTCTAGTGGTTGATCGCTCCGGTATCCACCGTTACGAAGGCGAAGTCAAAGCCGAGGAGCACCTGAGATCTTGCGTATCTCCAGTAGCACTTTAGGCCTGCTACATGGTTTTGTAGTTTCCAAGAGAATTTTTCTTAGTCGTATATTGTTGAACCAAGATGTTGTGGTGGCATTGCTTTTTCTGATGCTTAGGCTATTAGCCTTGTGAAGGTTACTAGCCTGCGACGTCGACGCATGTCGTGAATCCACTGTGCTATCCGCAAAGACTGGTTTTCAGAATTGTCTTTGAGTATGGGACCTAAGAAGCAAGAGGCTACTCGAGGCCGTCCCACAACAAGCATGCTGCTGCTGGGAAGGAAAGTGCCGAAATCCGGTACTGCTCCAGCTCCGAAGAAGAGGAAAGTCAGTTCCCTTCAACGATCATCCGGTTAGTCTCTGTGCTCTACGTTTTGTCTTTAAGATTGTTTCTGTCAGCTAATGGCAGTGATCGTGTTGATAGCTCCGCCAGCGATTTATCCAGCACTTTTGGTAATTCTGGCAATAAGGCCCGCGAAAAGGATGTAACCCCACGGGATCGGAAGAAGGCCTCCAACGCTGGAAATCTTCCCAGTTGGATACCGGCACGCAACAGTGAAAGTGGTAATTTGAGCTTATCTGATATGTGGCCACCGTATTTTATCCTTCTTTTAGGTGATTATAATATATACGATATACTGATAGGAGACGCCATTCGCAAACGGTGGGATGGATTTGTTGACTTCGCTGGTCGAGTGAATGGAACAAGTTCCCCCTCTGATCTCTATGTCGGTAAAAACTATGGACAAGATCCTGTAACCGAAGAGATAAAGAAGGAACAAGAACAGAAGAAGGCAAAGATAGCCGATGAACAGAAAAAGACAAGGACAGTCGATGAACAGAAGAAGGCGAGGATTGTCGATGAACAGAAGACGCCAAAGATGGTCGATGGGGTGATCCAATTAAGCTGAAACGAGCGGAAGTGCTAATAAGACGGTACGTTGAACAGAAATAGTCTATTACTGCTGTAGTGCGCACATAAATAATTACATAAATACAGCAAGCTGAATTCCTTAGTCGAACTTGTATCCTGGTTTGGCTTTCCGGCAAAGAACCATGAACGGATGGACAGAGGGGCCGACGAAGACGTTCTCCTTGCCGTTGTAGGCGGCGGAAGCCTTCTCGTTGCGGACATCGACCTTTCCGAGGACCTGCTTCCCGTCGGGGAGGTTGATGACGCAGGGGGAGATGTCTCCTTTGTGGTAGTCGACGTGGACGGGATGCCACTCCTTCTCTCCGAAGACAGCGGCCACCTTGAACGGCTGCCAGCTGTAGTCGAAACCACGGACGTGATCGCTGAGCTCGACGAGGACCTGGATGGATCCGACGTTGCCCTTGTACTCGTTGTTGAACCAACCGAAGGCGGCAGCGACCTATAATGACGGATTTCAGTAAGGACGTTTGGAAAGAGGATACCTACCTTGCCTCCTTCGTTCCAGACACGTCCCATGATGGGTTCTCCCTGCTGGTACCAGAGGGCGACGTACTGGTCGGGGTTCTGGCCAGGCACCGTGTCGAGCGACTTGCCAAGAGCCTTGACGAGAGCGCGCGTGGGCCATGCATCGCCGGCACGAATGTCCATCCACTCGTTGAGCATGACACGCTTGGGAGGGGGGCCTGGAGGAGGAGTTGGGGGTGGCGGAGGTGGCTTCGGGCAGGTGGCACACTCGCAGAAGGGAGGTCCTCCCTTGGTGTTGCGCACAAGAATCCACATGTCGGAGAGTGCGGTTCCGGTAATGTTCTCGGCGACACCGTCGTGCGAGAAGGCGGCGATCTCGGTCTTGTTGTCCAGGAATCCGATCAGCGGCCCAGCCTTGCGGTCCTTCCAGAAGATCGGCAGCGAGTCTCCGCACTTCAGCATCTGGCAGTCGTCAGACTTGTCGAAGCGGTCCTTATACTGGATCCACTCGTACCAGAAACCCTGCGTGTTGTGGTCTCCCTTGTACTGCAACACCTGGATCTGGCCGCCGAGGTCCTTGGCTCCAGTAAGCTCGGCCTTCAGGTAGGGGAAGCTGCATTCGACAACTCCAGCATTGTTCCACGCTCTGAATGGAGTCCTCGTCAGATTCCGAAGAATGAAGAGAGACTTACCGGCCGTGGATGGGCTTGCCGTGTTTGTACCACAAGGCGACGTACATGTTCTGCTGTCCGAGGACCTTCACTGGATTCTCTGGGAACGGCGATCCAATGGGCTGGAACGCCCACACTGAAACGGATAATTGACGATGACGCGGTCCTTGGCCAGGGTGGACATACCATCTTCTTTGGGCGGCGGGTTCGGCATCGTGGCGACTTCCGGGGGAAGAGCACTTCAAATGATGCGAAGAGGGTTTATAAGAGCTCTTATAGACTGCTACATGTCGCCTTCATATTAATTTGTGTCTGTCGACCTTTTATCAGTCTACCTTGCAGCGCCTCAGACGGTTCGAGGGTTGTCTACGGTAATCCAGAGAACAGCGAGCTCTGTTCGGGATTTAGCGGAACTCCCAACACGATAAACGGCTTCTTTGGATTCCAGAGAAAAACGCGGTGAAGGTGATCAGAGGAGGTCTCCACAGCTATATTCTCGTTGTTTTAGCTGGCTATGAGAAAGGGGAAGAGAAAACTGTCAATGAGCTCCAACGGCGACAGCGTACAACCTAAGAAGAAGGCTAAAGCGCCGCGTGAGTTCGAATTCAGTCGTTTTCCCAGACGTCGCATCGCCCTCCAGTTCTGCTACCTCGGCTGGGAGTACGATGGCCTTGTCTGTCAGCAGGACACCGAAAACACAATCGAGGAGCACATTATGAAAGCGTTGGAGAAGACGAAGCTCATAGAGTCTCGGGAAATCGCACAGTGGACGCGATGTGGACGGACGGACAAGGGAGTTTCGGCTTTCCGGCAAGTAGCTGGAGTTACTGTAAGGTGAGCTTCTGCCAACGGGGAATCAGACATATGGATATCTTCAGGTCCAACCTTGCAGAAGGCGAAGATCTCTGGTGGCATCCCGAATCTGACCCGTTTTCTCGTATTACGGGAAGCAATCGCGAAGAGCTGAACTACTGTCAGATGCTTAATGGAAATCTCCCTCTGTCCATCCGAGTTATGGCATGGGCGCCTGTGCATACAGATTTCAACGCGAGGCATAACTGTGTCAACCGTATGTACAAGTACTGGTTTCCACTGGGCGATATGAACCTCGAGGCGATGAGAGATGGATGCCGGCGTCTGATGGGCGAACACGATTTCCGGAACTTTTGCTGGATTGACAAGAACAAGGCTAGGCTGGAAATGTCCTATGTCCGGACAATATCGGAAGCTACGATAGAAGTCGTCCAGTAAGTCCGCTGCTTCAACTTCAAGTGTTCACCACGACTCCTTTCAGGAATAGGTCCCAAGAAGACGGAAACAGCCATTATCAGCTTTGCGAGTTAACCGTTGGAGGCAGTGGATTCCTGTGGCACCAGATTCGCTGTGTTGTATCCGTATTGTCCGAAATTGGAAGAGGGAACGAATCTGCCGATGTCATCGACAAGCTCCTAGATATTGAAACCAATCCACAGAGGCCTCAGTACGGATTGGCCACAGGAGCCCCTCTTTGCCTGTTTGATTGTTCTTACGGTGATTCGAACCCAAAATGGAACTGGGATCTCAATATTGTGAGAAGAATTGTGAACCACTTGCAGATGACATGGTCCGATCTCCAAGCAAAGTACGGTATTCCATTCTGCCTTCGTCGTTTATCAGTTTTCTTTAGGTCGGCGATGGTTTTCGCGATGATGAAGGAGCTTGGAGGCGCTCACGAGGAGCTGAATGACAATTGCGCCGGGTTCGAGGAGTATTTACGGGATCGTTGTAAAGGCACCAAGGTTTGCATCAGGAAATAGCTACTTTTTACAGAAAACGTTTCAGATTTATGTAC
This sequence comes from Steinernema khuongi, assembly GCA_016648015.1. NCBI lineage: Eukaryota > Metazoa > Nematoda > Chromadorea > Rhabditida > Steinernematidae > Steinernema > Steinernema khuongi. Next base: position 21,116 of record JADLIF010002023.1, on the reverse strand, counting down.
CGCTCATGAACAGGCCGAAATGTGATAGCTTGGAAACAAAGCAGAAGAAGATGCAGATGAAAGAAGCCGAAAAGAAGATTGAGGCAGCTACCAAAGAAGCGAATGACCCATAGGTTTCTTGTTGTGACGTTTCCGTTAGATTTATTGTTAAATTATGTTTGTTTGCCTTCCACTTGCATCCCTCTCAGCTGGTAGACCCATCTCCTTACCTAAAAAATGGACTTGTCCGGGGAATCTACGTCTTCTTCAGAATCACGATGGAAGGCGTGGAACCGATGGAGACGTCTCAGGATGTGGAATTGTTGAAGATGTTGGAGACACTTGATTGTGAGTCCATCTTGAACATATCACGCTTATAGTGAATTATTTAAGTGTCGAATGAACGGAACGTAGCAGCTATCGAGCGAATGCGAAAGCACTTGAACATCACGAGCCATCCGGACCCGAGCACAGTGCTGAGGGCTGTGTGTAAGAGAATTCTGGAAGGAAGGCTCAACCGAGGGTCCGCCAATGGAGCTTCCCAGGATGACTCGGTTTGTCCTCTCAAACACGTATTTCTACTTTGATGCTCTGTTTAGAAGAAGTTTGCCTTAAACAAGTTTGATTTGGGCATCAAGTCGTCAGGAGACCCTAAAGTGGACGCGGCAACCCGTGCTCTCAGGCTCCTCCACTTACAGAATATGCGCGAGTTACAAACGGGAATCAACAGAACACTCGTCTCCGTCCAGTCCGTGACTGCGGATCCGAAGGCTGACGTGCGTGTGGGGAAAGTGGGATACTAAGCTTGTAGTATTGTTTGTGCTTGTGGGAGAATAAAGGTGAAAGGAGTCCAGAGGTTCTGGCTGTCATGTGGTTGTGTCTCCGCGGCTTATCTTCTTCTTGTGGTGTTTTTATTTCGTTCCCGCATGGAGGAGTATTCCACCCAAGTTGATCCCTCCATTCGTGGAGCGCTCTGTCTTCTTCTATGTTGCTTATCTCTCTCTATTTACAGGTAGAACCCACAGAGCATGAACTTCTTCCCTCTCCACCCGAAGGATCCATCCTGTGCACACCCGGGAAAGCGAGAGCTCAAAGGCAGCTTCGTCGGCAAACTCGACGCGTCTTCCATGCACGTCATCGTCCCATGCTCCTATCAAAGCGTCCGTCTCCACCAAGTATTCCCCCTTATCTTTCTCTGCCTCTCACTGCTTTCTACAGTAGGACGCCTATGGGATTCGACTTGGTGAACACAACGACTACATCTGCAGTGCGTGTTTCGGGAAGAAGAAGAACACTGGAAACGGCAAGAGGGGCGAACGACAAACGAAGGTGAATCTCGCGGAGCTCGAGAAGGACGATCCCGTGCGCCTGTGGAAGGAACGGACCTTCGGTGACCGCGATGTCCGTCTTTCTCCTGAAGAAGCCATCTATCTGCTCTCCGAGCTGCATGTGCTGACCGTGGAAGGCCACGATGTTGAAGATCTGTGGAAGCGGTATGTCTCACGGTTTGGCCGCGGATTCGTCAGGCGCTGTGCTTTATACCGGCATTTGCGAAGACAAGGCTGGGTGCCGAAGCCGGGACTCTCCTTAGGCTGTGATTACGGTATGTTCTCCTTTGGCTTCTTCTGCTAAAACGAGCTGTTTCAGCTGTTTATCGGTGTGGTCCAGATTACTACCATTCCTCTGCTGGTGTGAAGATAGTAGATGGTGGCAAAGTGTTCTCAAGCGATGAATTTCAAGCGTTGGTCAGATCGCTCTCCAATATGAAGAAGGTAAGACATCCATTGTGCGATTAACTTAAGGAGTTTATCTTGTAGGCCGTGGTTTTTGTCATAGCTACCGTACCAGATGACATCGATTCACCAAGTTGCCTGGATAGCGTTACCCTGTCGGTATGTCTTTCATTAGAGGAGTGGATTAAGTGCGTAGTTCTTCAGGATTTTGGGAGTAATGGACGATGGACAATGCCAAATCCCGAGACGCTGACCTCCAAAGCCACCAGTGCCAATGCATCCTCGTCATCCGAAGATTCGACCGCCTTTGAAGATGATGCCAAGTGCAATTCGTTATAAAATGCCTTTATATATCGCTCACAAAGAGATGATGTCCTTCTTGTGCCTTGCTCTCATACTTGTGGTGCTTTCTCCTCACCTTGCATCTCGATCAAATTCTTGAAGAATCGGCGATCGAATCGCGGCGCATGCCCCTTCGCGGCGCATCTAGTTCAAACAAAGCCGCGACCAGCGTGACCTTCACGAACCCGGTCTTATCTGCATAGGCGAATGTGCGATCGCCACTTGAATCTAGTTCGATCGATACGAGCGGCAACGTGCGGTTTTCCAACGTTTTCCAGCCTGTAATCATGCGTTTTACATGACCCCGTGAATGGACCTCTTCCATGGCTTCTTCTCCGCGTTCTCGTTCCTGTTCCGAACCGACCAGCGCCGCCACCTTCTGGACATGATCGACCGGACGGAAGAGAACTTCTCCGAGCGAGAAGCGCGACTTGCGAGCGCCAGGGATGTCGACTTGGTCAATGTCGTCTTTCCAGCGTTGGCCTTCCTTCTCCGTCAGGACCAACGCCTCGACCAGATCGACCTTCTGGACGAGCCGCTGGAATCGCGCGAGCAACGTGAGATCCGCGGCTTCGACACGAACCTAAACCACCTTTTCATCGACCACAACAATAACGTCGTCGTATTTCAGCTCAATAATAATCTAATTATCTGATAGATGCGTCATATTCTAAGTATTGCTTATCCCATGAGGAGGATAAACTCTTATTCTGAGCTCTGGGCGCACGAATGGCATTCAGGGAAGCCGTGTAGATGGTGCCATGTATTAGGTTGCCGAGCCATAGTAAAGTTCTCGAACAGGGGCACCTCGGTTCGTTGTTGAAGACGTTTCTCCAAAGGATCAATGGTAAGACGCAGTTCCGAACTGATAAGCTGGAAGGACTGCATGGGATTCTGATGTCCCTGTAGGAAACATGAAGGTTCAGTAGGTTTACTCGGCAGAAAACAGTGGCTCCCACTTGCCATCTTCTCCTATCTTCTCGTCATCTCCATTGCCTGGCTGTTCGAGATGCATACAGTGCAATCCAGTGCATGAGAGCTCAACAATGTGGCCACTTGATGGGTGCATCCGTCCGTAATCTTGTGAACTTGGAAGCCCAGGAGTTTTTTAAGATGCTCGCTGAAGAGTTCACAGGCGATGAGGCCGGCGTACATATGGCATCCTCGAAGGTTACGATTTCAAGTACCAGAGAATTGTTCGAACTCTGTGCTATCTGGGGCAAAAGCAACTGTGTCAGTAGCCTGCAGGAGATTCTTCACGGAATGTACGGATATCACTGACACATCGTCCATTGCGAGCACAAGAAGTGACTCAATTTTATTTGCCATGCTGGACTATCGCGTGCTTGGTGTGGTCATTGGTCTTTCCTTTCACACTTCTGCTGCAGGACACCGGATGTTCACACCTATCCGAGCGGGCGGTAACCCAGCTAATGTATGCAGCAATGCTCTATAGGCTCACAGCTGACTGCCGAAAGACCGCTTGGGTGGAGGGCGTGAGTTGAGTTGGTCTAGTAGCTACTGGTAGGAATGTGACAGAACTTTTGGGGTTATGCATGATAATGCACTCGCTTCATAACACTCTTTCCTCTGGGCCTGAACATACCACCAGAACAGCAAACTTCCACTGGATCGATTGCAGCACTGCACGTATTTTCCGACCTAACCGATTAGCCTATAAGCTTTTGTTTACAAAAATTCAACCAGGATTCCGCCATAAATAGGAATGGGCACACGGATTGTCGCCAACAATCATGTCACTCCTTCCTACACTTACACTTATCTGTGTGTTCCTACCGGTGACTCTGTGCAGTAAGTGCAAATCACATCACCACAAAACTACTATCGTTCCAACTACCCCAACTCCTACTTCGCCTCCCAGCTGTCCACAGGGATCCATTTGGATGGAGTGCGGATGTGAAAACACATGCACTTGTCCTACTGTAGATTGTGCTCGTCAAGGGTGTTTACCACCGGGATGTTACTGTCAAACAGGTGGGTGTCCTTCTATGCACTGTCATGGGTGGAGGATTCAGGCTTTCCTCCGTATGTTCGCGAAAATGGAACATGTCAAGGATCGTGGTTTTGTGATAACAAGGAGTTCGGTGAGTTTGAACCTTTCTGTCATGTAATACGCTTCTGATCTAGAGTGTTGTCCACCCTGTGGGCCAGGAGAGACCTGCGTGGTGCGTCAGCGATACTGCCCCCGTGCTCCATGTCCTTTACCGTCCGCCCTTTGTGAACCAAGTCCTGTAACTCCCGGCCCCGGCGAAACCACGACCGCAGCTTAGATTCGCTGGGTGCTAACCATATTAAAAATGGGGTTCTCTTAATTTACTTGGCCATTCTTACTTTCTTGTGCAGTTCCTATATTTCTACTTTGCATGCTTATCATGAGGTCGGATAAACCGCGATATACATCCTTATCGTCTTATATGGCGAAAGAAAACGAAATAAATATCTTTGCTTATCATATCCGACATCAAACTCAAAAGGAATGTACACAGTTCGCCGCTCCCGAAACCTTCCCTGTGCTGCAGTTGATTTTCGCGGAAAAAAACGATCTTTTCTCGCAACATTGCGCGGCGCTGAAGAAGCGTTTCACTTTAATCGTTTCTGAGCGCTGATGTCACTTCCAACGGTCGGAGCACGTGCGCCCCCTGTAATGGTTGCATAATAAGGAAAGCATGTAAACAATTTTAGAGCACTGGCCGATAAACTTTGGAAAGAACACAAGAACTACAGTAACCTACTCCCTTGTGCATTCCCGGAGGTTTGCCGCTTACGAGCCGAAATTCTAGATGTGAAATAAAGTCGCAGAATATGGTCATTACAACTGACCGCTTTCCTGACAGAGTTTGACAGAACATAAAAGTATTCTCCTTTTCTACTGCTCCCCTTTGAAACCATCTTTGCAAACACCGTGAACCACATCAAGGAGAACCGTTACGGTCCCACCTGCATACAGATGAGGCGGGCACCGCACAATCCCGATTTACTCCTTTCCATTTGAATAAATCTCCTTTGAAGAAGCTCCGCGCCGACCCACGCGCCCTTCACACTTCCGCGTCGTCGTTCGGCTGCTTCTCCATTGATCTTCACACTTGTCCCTGCAACTGAACAGGTATTCTGCGCCTCTGCAAACCGTGGCTCGCCCTTCCATTAACATTCGCATCAATTAGACTTTCGTCACCCCCTGGCCAATGTTCCAAAGATCGAAACGAGTGTCGGCGGCACCGCGAAAGGCGCCTATCGATCACGCAGATCGCCGAAAAACGCGCTCACGCTGATCGGAGGTGATAGGTGTCCGTTGCAGAGTTCTCTCCGGCGCTCTCTGTTTTTCTAAGTTTAGCGCGCGATGCGTGAAGAGCGCGCGAGGCCGCTTTTTCGGCGTCTGGAAGTTCACGTTCGCGCTATCGGTAGAGACGATCGGAACCGCTGGCATTTGGCATTGAAAGGGTAATTGTGCAAAGGTTAGCCGTGAGGTGTCTTCACGCATATGACCTACAGAAGTACTTGGTAGATGTGGTGCGTAAGGCTAAAAGGACGTAGTTGCTAATACAATTGAGTTTCTAGATAGAATTGAGCAAAAATTCGCTTATAACAAGAACTACATATGACAAGCTACAGTGACAAAGCACAGTAATACTGAACCTTATATCGTGTTAAATCCTCTACTACGGTTGTGTTGGGATGTCCTTTGGTCTTACGGTTACTTGGATAGCTCTGATGCGATGGTAGCAAATTTTATAAGATGCTTTGAAGGTTTTAAGGTCTTAGAAGACCTACAAAAAATGGGGTTCTAGCGAACAAGATCGTAAAAGTTTTTTTCCTTTTTTTTGTTTTTTTTTTGCATTCCTTTCGGCTTAAAAGGTGACAAGGGACAATGCACGTGGGAGCATCTCCTATCCTAGTGTCCCAAACTGTCCTCCACTATGCTTCAAACTCCATAGTTGAGATGCCGACTCGCGGCGACTTTTCTCGGTTAGATGCGTTCTAACCCAAAAATAAGTTTGAGTCAGGGACCCTCCCACAGCTGGACCCGGATACACCTGGATTGATCATGCGTCCTAATTCAAAAAAGCCCGAATTGAGTCAGGCGAGTAGTATGACCCTCCTACGCCTTGACGCATGGTTACTTTTGAACCAGGACGCGTCTAACCCCCTTGACTCACGAACATTCTTTTCTTGAGTCGGCATCTCAGCTCCATAGTCGAAGAGGCAATGTTGCCAACGGCGTAGTGGAAGCCTGATCGGCTCTGGAGATAAGCATAGGCAAAGAAGAAGTCTGCGTCGGTGACCCAGTTTAAAACGAGTCCTTGAGCTCTGCGCTGACGACGTCACGCTGTTCTCTCAGAAAAGAATGATCCAAGAGCAAAAAGAAGTGCCCGCAGGAGATGTTCTGATAGGCTAGAGACACATGCATGGTGAGAGTAGTTGCTAAATGTCGTGACGTGAAGTGTTTATTCAGCTTGGCTGAGAGCCTCGTTTTATATAAGGATACATCACAATAGTTGGGTCTCATAAGGGGGAAGGAATGCTAACGAAACGGAAGTAAACGAAACAAAGAATCTCTTGTTGAAGACAACACATGCTTGTGAGTCATCTCTCAGTACAAGGAAGAGAGCCTCGTTTGTCGATTCTGAAATAAAAAAGGAACTGAAATTCTGAGATATGATTCGTCATTCCCTTCTTTGAAGGTTCTCCAACAAGATAACTTATACGGGACTTGGTAACATTTCCGGTTTGACTTCTCGTCTCTCGGTAGTGATGTCTTCGTAGAGGAGACAATGGCGACAAGTATGCAAAGGAACAAAGAGGTTCTTCGCAGTTCCCGGTTTGCAGGCAGCCTTGATTATGGTGAAAAGTGGGGCAAGAGGATAAGGTGGATATTGATGGGGCACTAATTTGCATCCTGACACGAGCAAAACCTCTTATTTGCGGGAAGCATCTCCATAAACAACTCGTCTTACTCGTGCTTCTCATCACTCTGTTCTCACCGCCTTCTACTGATCCAGTCCAGCTTAGATCTGGATTTCTTTTGAACTGCCGTTTTTTCCTGTCAAGACAATCTGTAAAAGGCGTTAGAGGCTATCTTCTTATACGAGCGTCCCAGTGGTGGTGGATAGAAATGTCTAGTAGTTCAAAGAACGTTGTATGAAGCTCAATAAACGTGTTATAGAAAAGCAAAACTCGTTAATTGACCTCTTAAAGTATAACTTTAGAGTGTAAATACAGAGGACGAAGGTTGGACTTGGAAAGTTTGCATGTTGTTTTTGAACTTTTCCATGTATGGTCTTCCCTGGCTTATGACAATCCTTTCGACTCTTTAAACCCACCATCTCCTACTGCTTTAAATGATTCTGATGGCGGGAAGAGCTCACCCATCCCCACACGTCATCTTAAGTGGTCCCCCTGGCTCCAAGGCGCTCGGTGCATTGGGTACATCAACAGGAACCGGCGCTTCAAGTGCCAAGTTGGTTCCCTCAAATTGAGCGCAAATGAGTCGCGCCTCCTTCGGAAACACACAAACAGGAGGTTGAGACTCTTCACCTCCTGTTTGCGCGCGCAGCGAACCTTAATCGACGAAGTTTGGCTAAACGGCCGGGTGCTACGTCCGTCTTTTTAATCAGCCCTGCACTTTGGGCTCTTGTCATTCGCCTCGCGCGATCTTCGACACTCTTGCGCCCTTCTTCGCTTCCCGGACTGGACTTGTTGGGGCGTACGTGTCGACGATCTGTCATCGGCGATCACGTGGCAGCAAAGGTCATCTGGAGCCTTTGCAGTTGGATTCTTTGGGTGCTACTTTTTGACATGTACACCACTGAATCTTAAAGACAGGTGATCTTTGAGATATGAGGGGAAAAAGTACAAACTGCTGCCCTTCATCCTGACGTCCAAAATCGCCCGTTTTTCTACCAAACTCATGTTCTTTGCAGCTACTGTAGCTTCAGCCGCGCTCAAGGATCAAAACCATATGTTCTGTACGCTTGTGAAGGTAGCATTCGATATACGATACTACTGTACCCTGTGAACTTCAATAACTTGTATCGGAGCCCTAGTTTAGTTTAAGAGACAGGAGGAATATATTCTGTTTTGGTTGAGGCCCCATGAGAACCTTTTGTCACGTTTCAGGTTCCAAATATTATATTTATTCCTGAGTAGCCATTCTTTAAATTAAAAATCTTTCCTAAAAAGAAACCGAGGCTTGTACATCCCCGGAGTTGGTGCTCCCTTAGAAGTGACACAACGCTTTCAAAAGTGGATTAACCAGCGGCGACATGTTTTCGAAGTGAACGCGATGGTTTCGGGCGTTAAAAACCGGTAAAGTGAGCACACACGACGACACGAAAGTGATCTTTGCAATAAGGGTTCTTGCTGGTTCACTTCCGAAGCTGGAGGGGGAACCTGAAGAACAGCTGCACTCTTTCCCGATCTCCACTCCTGCTTCCAGTCTTTGAAACTCACTCTCCCTGAAGGAGGCACCTTTCGAGATTCGTAAATGATTTCTTAATAGTATAATCTTTAAAACTTATTTTCCGTCCACAGCCCTGGACCGAGCACATCCCAGCTCCTTCCTCTAGCTTCTCCGTCGTCCTTTCGCGGTGTACCCTTTAATCCGAGCCGGCGAGCTTCTGTTTACACGCGAGCAGCTCAGGACAAAAGCGCCGTGACGTCGGAGTGTTTTGACCGATTCGTCTTTCGTGCTGAGTTCAGAGTTCATAACTCAGCAGTGCTAAGTTGTTTACACGATTCAGACCTGTCCAAGGACTCTTCAGACGCGGTGAAACATACTCGTGTGGTTAGGTTCGGTAAAACGGTCCTGGCTCTTGGGAAAGGGAATGGACTGAAAAAACTGTATCGTTGGAACTCTGGCGCGAGCTCCATAAAGAAGGGTCAAAAAAGATTTGCATCGGCCGGGAATCGAACCCGGGCCGCCCGCGTGGCAGGCGAGCATTCTATCACTGAACCACCGATGCTCATAGATATATGTACTCCCGTACGGATATCCCCGAATCTAGGAAATCCATTAAAAATAGGCATTTAAAAACGTAAAACCTTGTTTCTAAATGACATGCTAGAATTCCTGAAGGATTTCGAGCATAATACAAACGCTTACAAGTTACGAGACCTCAAAATATTGCATTCACACGAGTTCCACAAACGTCAGGGAAAATCCCTTTCTTTTCTCTTCCCTTTTGGATATGTTTACTTTTTCATTTTCTTAATGGGCTCGCGCTTTGCATGACGTTGGCCAACACAAAGTGGTTATAGAAACCCTCGTAAACAGAGCCAGGAACTTCCGTTTCCTTCCCATAAAGCTCGGGAGAACTTTAAGGGGTTGTGTGGACTTGCTGGTTCCCGGCGGCCTTGGTTCCGTCCAAATGTGGCCTTTGAACTCATAATTTCTGATGTAAAATAAGTCTTTGGATTCATAGGGCAATTACCGCGCCAACCAAAGATTTGCTTCACCTTTTCTGTATCACCTCTAAAAATATCGCTAGATTGGCCTCCTACAGTAACCTTCTTCACGAGCGCTATAAATGTTCCGCCTAGTATAGCTCTGTAGGTTCCCTTTCCTGTTCTCTTTTGAAGATGTTTTCTGTTTATGGAGTCTGCGCATTAGTGCGTTCTGCTAATGTTCCTTAACCAGAGATCTCTCGAGACGTCTTCGGTCTCCAACGATAAACACGGCAGTTTTTCAAACTCCATATACTCTTGTAAACATCACAAATTGGCGTGCCCTACATCAGGCTAAAGCCAATCTTGACGGGTAGAAGGATTAATTGGTTGTCAATTGGACAGTAAGGCTAGGAAACTTCGATCTATGACCCTCGGCTTAGAGCCCCACCTCAAAGACAACCAGGCTACCTTAATCTACTGAGCACACACCGTTTCCGTGTGCTTGCCCAGCGCATGGTTTACAACTTTCCATTTCTCGCGGCGCCGATCTTAGATCTTTGATCGCCTCTGCGATGAGCGAAGAAAAACCAGGCGGAAAGTGTGGCGAATTACGATCTGCCCCCTTTCCTTATAATCTTACTTGTCTCCTAGGAGAATCAGCCGATTTCGGAGATTTGATGACAGCGTCGACATCCCCGCTCCTTACACTTCTCCCTTCCATGCACGTGACCGCTGTGAGCTAGGAACTCCCTGCCGAGGCCAAAGATCCAAACGGCTTTTGATTTTGGGTTTCCCAAACGCGTTCTCCACGCGGCTAATGACTTAATTGAGTGCGGAGGAGCGGCGCTAATCCTCGTGACGCGCCTCAAGTTCCCAAAGTGCGCTTTTGCACTCCGCAGCTCGTTCTTTTCGGGTCTTGACCTTGCTGCAGGGAAACCCCGGCGGCCACTTAAGGCGCCATCGATCGCGTCGAATTTCTCTCGGCTAATTAGCGGACTGCAGCTAATCTTCTTGTGTTAATAATTTAGGGGGACCTTCCTTGCTGGGAACCTGGCGTACACCGGGTTAGATAAGCCGATTTTTGGCTTTGAGGACCAAGATGGTAACACCAGTACTCGACTAGGGCTTCCAAAATCCAGAAAAAATGGAGCTCTCATGATGGAATTGCGGGATTTAAATGTAGTGCCTTCTACAGAATCCTTGTAACGATACTATATGTACAATCAAATCCGGCAACCCTATGCTGTACCCAACACTGGCACAGTGAGTTCTATTCTCGTCCAACACCCAGTATAAGGGTGGCTTTGTCACTTAGATTTTCTTCCGTATCTCTTGAATTTCCAACCAATATTCGTATGGTGATTTCCTTCAAAAAATCGGCTTCTCTGCACCGGACACTCCTGGAGCACTACAACCTAGTAGGAGAGGGCTCTTCGCGGTGGCAGCCAGGCGTGGCCATTAATTAATTGGCTTGTCATCGAGAGTTGACACAATACCGGTCGGACCCCGGGGCGGCGCCTCCCTCGCGCGAAAATCTTTTTCGTCGCCGATCAATTATCGTCGGAGCAGCCGCGACGCTTTATAAATTCGTTAATTGGAATTTCGTGATTCCGCTCCGTTGGTCCCACCGGCCGGGAACGACTTCCTTATTTTGTTGCCGTCACTCAAAACTTGTCATCTTGGCCGTCTTCTTCTTAGGCGAGAGGGTCGTCTCCCGCCTGTCGACGTCCTCCAGGAGAGGCGAAGACGCCTTTCAGGGAACGTGGCGAGACAAATGTTTCACCCTTTGCCGCCGTCTGAGGGCCCGCGTGACTCGATGCCCCCTTAAGAGGCGCCGTCGGGTCCGGGGTGGTCGGGAATTCGACGAGAATATTGCAATGACGGAATTTTTCTTCTTTATTTTTATTCACAGTTGAAAAGGCGCTGAATATACAATAGGAAATATGCAAAAATAGTTGTTTCCTTGGATATCAAGCCACATAAGGGGGAATAGTATGTTGTAATATGCTATTCTAATAGTAATTTGAACTATCATTCGGCATATCAAGAGCTGACCATTCATCCGTGCTAATCTTCGGTTCTTATAGAATATTAAACGAAAAGGTCTTCAAAAACCGAACAATGTAGCTATTCAACGAATGGCGAATATTCATGACATTCTTATTAAGGTCGATATGAAACACCCAATCGGAATGATCAAATATTTGACAGCTAATACGAAAACAGATGTATTCTAATGTCTTGTAGGCACCGTATTCAAGTATTCAAGGCTTACTCCAGTGCAAAATCACCCTATGGCCGCCATTCCACCTAGCTTGTTTAGGTCCAGTTAAACCCCCTTATTCCTCTACCCCTAAACGCTCAACCCCTTTAGTCCGAATGCTTTGATTTTCAATGTCTTATCTTGTATCTTATTAAACTGGTGATTTCTTCCTCTAGAAGTTTCAGAGTTACCACGCGTTCATTTAAAGAGTCCATGCATGCAATGTTTTGTATTTTTTTAGTCCTAAGACGGAACCTAGATTAGTCCTACTTCTGAGTCCAGTCAGAATATGAACCTTACTACCTCTTAACGTCAACTTAAAGCATACTTATTTCTACCGTATTTGATGGTCACCTTCTACATATTCGGCTTTGAACTATGTGGTTCTATTCCATATTCCAATTTCTAGCAGACCTTAACCTTGGCAGTGATGGGAACCGGGCCGGGTCGGACAGTCGACCCTGTTGTCCGGCCCGGTTCTCGACATTGCCCAAAATATTAGTTGAAGCGGAGTTAAAGCCTGCGAACAAGGGCTGTCCGCTTGCAAGAACTCGGAATTCGCTTCCTCGCAAGGAGTTCCATGCATGAAATTTTTTCCTGGTCTTTCCACTTTCTTCTCCGTCACAAAAGCCACTCTGTTTGCACGGCATAAGTGGATGCGGACAAATAAAATTGAAATTGTGAAGCACCCATTCCGGGTCTTTTGTCCGTTCTCACGTTTCACGCTGCTGCTCCTTTGATCCATGATTTTCTCGTCGCAAGCTGGAAGTGCCCGCGGCGTTCCCACGGGTTTCCTTTCAAAAGTCAAAATTGGGTGTGGACGTAGCCGGAGTCGCTTTTTGCTAGTACTTACGCGGCCCACGCGTGATCGTCGCGCCTTCTTTGGTCTTCGCCTTGGGCCGTGATCGCTGATGTTTTGACCTTCGAGAGCGCTCTTTGTCAGAGCCTGGTTCCGCATAAAAGGCGGCTCGTCGCGGGCCTTCGCTTTTGTGCTCCAGAGAACGCCTCGGGGACCGTTGCACTACGAATCTGTTGTCGTTTTCTAAAAATTACTCCACTCTCCTTCGCTCATTTTCTCTAAGATCCTGTTCTGGCCGTTCCTCGATGATCTTTTATTTCTGGCTAGTGGTTGAAATGGTCAAGGCCTAGGGGTAATTATGTCGCTATAATTGGTGCATGACTAAGGCTATACTCGTGAGTTATTCGAATCAAAGGCGAACTCAATGGGTGACAATTATTTGATCAAATAGTGAGTTTGCGTCTTGGTCACAAGTTATGCTTTTGTGTGTGCTTGAAATGCACTGATACCGGAGGACCCAAACTTTTCCTGTATGTTTCTTAAAATGATTAGATTTTATTTATGTTTTTGCTCGAAATGACGGAAGGAAAAATGTCCCATTTGAGGTGATTCGAATCAAAAACGTCAAGTGTCGGCGCTATCCTCACCTTTCAGTAAAATATTTTCTTTTTGATGGTTAGCATAGGCGCATCACCCCTCCCCTCATACTCATTTTTTTTGTATGATCAGTTGATTTGAAAGCGAACCCTATCAGTTGATGGCTGATCCATCAGAAACAAGACATAAACCATTAGTAGGTTCTGGGTTTCACAGATAAAAGGATGAGTCTTGATTGATGCCTAGGCAGATATAAATTCAGAATTTAATTTTGTAAAAATAGGTGACAAGTGGAACCTAAAGGGCATCTTAACTTACAGTTCCACCACGGGCGGCGAAAGGCATGATTCTAGATAAGAATAGACAAAATCTGCTGACTGGTTCTCCTGCTGCTTACACGATCTCTGTCAGTTCTGCACATCATTGCACTGGTCTTCAGTCGACCGTCGCCCAAACAGTCAACAACACACTGGACTTATCATAACTTGCGCTACTGTCCCCCTAGCACATCCTGCGCAACTCCTACAGCGCCAGAAGATTGTAGCCCATCCTATCGTGACCCCTTACCAAGGCGATCTCTGGCTAAGAGATTCTACCGTATTCTACCCCCTCTGGCGCAATTTTCTGTAGTGTTCTGCTCCGCTCTTCCGACTTCCGGTTCGGGACGACAGATCCGACGACAGATCGTCACTCTGCTTGTTGTTGGCTGCAATCGATACCTGTTTTTCTGTCACTAGTGATTAGCGAATTCTCAGTCAAGACTGTCAAAGGTGATCATCGAGCGTGAAAGGAACATTCCTTTTCCGGATTCCTGGCCAATGATTCCCAGGCAACCACAGATCATCGACTAAGCAGCCAGACGATCAGTTTACCAGAAACGGACTTAAATATCTTTACCCTACCGCGTCTACGGTCCCAAAATAGAAGCCGAGTCGTGTCCGCCTTCCGGCCAGTCCTAGGAGTGCAAACTCCCCCTGGGCAAATTAATTAACATCAATTAATAACGATCCTAACGCGGTCGACTCTGTTTTCGTGTTTGCTCCTTCATTCCTTACGTCGTTTATTATTACCGTCCTTCTATTTTGCGCGCGTTTCTAGTATACTTTCGGGAATCGCGCCTTCTTCCGGTCGGCGGGCGAACTCTGGTGCCCACTCGTTTTTTACACTCTCCCTCGCAGGAAACCAGTACTGTCAGGTCGTTAACTGAAGTTACGGCCCCACTAATAGCCCACGCTAAACTTTGATGCCTCCGTCCTTTCCGGGCGCTCCACTTCCCGGTGGACTCGATTAACACCTGAGTTCGGTTGCGTCACCACGCCTGCACGGGTGGAAGAGGGCCTGACTAATCCGCTCTTCATGACTAAAATGATCGGAGTATGCAGATAGAAGTCGATTTCCGCACGTTCCACATTTCGCTCCTGACCCGGGTGGAGGGTGTAATGTTGAAGTGGGGTGCGCACTGTGCGTCTTAGTGCAATTAGAGTGCTTTTGTGAAATGACGTCTGAGATGGTCGGTGATCTGTTCGAGACGGAAAGTGCAGACTTCTGGGACGAAGAAGGTGATGAGCAGCAGGAATTCTGGTAAAAGTATGATCACAGAACCCCCAAGTATCGGGATCATCCAGATAACCCAATTTTACAATGTGCTTCTTTGGCGTCAGTTCTATCCTCCCTTTTGAATTTATCGTCCCAAGGAGGTCTTTTGATCTCTTGACCCAGGTCCTCCCGAAGTTCTTAGGTCCACTCCTTCTCTACGGTGTTCCAGCTGACTGTTTCAACAATCTTCTTATGAGGACGACATCTGTTAGTTAAACATAGGCGTATTCCTTAGCGAAATCCATTAACGGTTTAAGCATTCAATTTGATTGAGAATGGTCTCCTGAGATCTGTTAGGATACGGTAGGAAAATGCGTCCCCATAGCATTCTAGAGTATGGAAGGTTATCCACCCAAAAAAGCCTTCAAAACCATAATTAAACCCAGTTTCAGAAGCAGACATTGTTTGCTGTCCAGAAGGATATTAATTGCAGATAAAGAAACGGTGATCATTGTCAAAAAGGAGCGTTTACAAACCCTTATGACAATGTAGTCTCCTCTTGTAAATGTCTGGGTAGTGGGAACAAAACAAGTTTCAGGCTCCTTTGTCACTAACTAGCAAGCAAAACCCCTCACCTTCCTAAGACCTGAAACTCCTGGGCTGAACCCTTGCCTACCCCCTCACCCCCCTTCAACGTTCGATCAAAGTTACACAGACGGAAGATCACCTGGAAGTCCACTAACTCGATTAGCCACTGTGGCTCCAGAAATGCCGTCAACACGGCAAACTGCTGTTTATACCCACTGATGTTCATAGGATTGGCTCCAAAAATAATTGTAAACACGAAATTTCGCGCTTGCTTTTCGATCGGAAGACACGTTGTTGCGCGGCAATAAATTAATTTCAAGACTGGAGCTTTCCGCTCGACCCGACAAACTGGCTTTGAACCCATCGATCATCGTCACGAGTATAAATCAACAGAGCGTTAATTTTTGCGTTTAAGACCTCGTTCCCTTTCCGCCTTGTCGCTTTCTGCTTGTTAAGTGGGTGAAAAAAGGCCAGGTACATACATATATACAAATTTGGTGATTCTGGCAGGGGCTACCGTATACTTAAGCCATGAGTCATGTATTGTAAGAATTGGATAGGGGCTTTGACCACTGCATGTTCTTTTGAGAACAATAATTACAAAAAGATATAAAAAAATGATATAAAGAGGGTGCCAATCAAGACTCTTCCCTTGAACTGGCTACCGTATCCCTTGAAGCTATCCACTACCATCAGTTTTTTTCTTTTCATATGTCTTGGCTGGGCTATCTGTAGAACCTCACCTTATTCTTTTTATCCAGAACTTACCTGGAGGTCCTTTTGTTATGGCCAAAACCTGAGATTAATAGGTTTGCTACTTCTATGACCTTTACCGTCAGCTCCTCAACCTTCAAGATTCTGAGATGCATACCAAGATTAGGAGGTTTTTCTTTGACTGCGCTGAAGTAAGATGATCTTTGCCACCTCCCAAGGTTAACCGAACCGCCCTGTCCCGCCTACCGTACCCCAAAAGGCGGGCTGCACTTTCAAAGACGCAAATCCACTTTGCGTTTTTTGGCGCTTATCACCCCGATCTTTCGACCTAATCAGGCGCATCGCCGCTGCTGTAACAAATCAATCTTTCCGCGATGCGAGCACAAAATGCGCAAAATCCAAAGTGGAGAAGGCTGAGGGTGCACTTCTTCTAAGCGGCTTTCCATAATTGAAACAGTTTTCGCGTTGGGAACCGGTTTCGATGAAGTGAGTAGGAGCGGTGCGAAACGACATGCTGCCTTGTGCAATCAAACGCCAGTTTCACGGCGCTCTCCCTTCGCTGAACCTCTTCCGCTCTGTTCACCTCCGGCGCTCCAAAACAAGCCACTCTCGACCTGATCGCGACTGGTCCCACAGCGAAGCGGGGAACTAATTTAATTAGTGTAAGCGTGGAGTATGTGCGGAGGAGGCTATTTTGTTTGTGGAGATTCCACGTAGGACTGTCCCATCCACGTAGGTCTCTGGATTCCTCTAGGGTGGTCCTTGGTCGATCACCCTAAACCAACCACTTCCAACCTCTCCATTTTTGGAAGGATCCAGCGCGTTGATCGCCGGTGAAGCGCCTTCCGAAAATAGGTCCATGGCGTCGGGCTTTCCGGTCGGAGGGGCGTGAATCTCGCGCGCGAAGTCATATTTACGTGTCGAGAGTGATCTCTGACATAAGAGCGTTAACAAAGACATGAGCGATTGATTCCCGACGTGTTTCAGGTGACTGAGTGCCTCAAAGCAGAAAAGAAGTTTGGAGATGAACGGCGGTGGTCATCTCAACCATCGGAACGCCGACGGGGCCGCCTACAGTAATGCCTACTGCGTGGCCCGTCAGAATGACGAAAGTGAGTTTGGTATCCGGGTATATCTAGTCCAGGGGAAAGGTCTCATTACCTTTTTTTCAGTTAGGTATAGCTGCAAAGGGAGGCTCGGAGACTTTTAAGTTAAAGTAGCAGAAAGACCCTTTGCAACAAGTCCCTTTTTAAAAGTTCCATCCACTTCTATGAGCGCAATTTTTAGAGAATACGCTCCTCGAAGCACTTACAACCGCTCAGTCGATCAGCATCGGCCATCACAATGAAAGTAAGTCCATCTAACCTCTTACAAGAAACTTAACCTCCTTAGGTGCCTCGGACAAAGTGCGAAAGTGCATCCTGGATAATACGCACTCCCTCGGAGAGACGACGATCCTCAGTGAGATGATGGAGCTGTGCACGAACCAGACCCTCTTCTGGAAGCAGTCCTCCAGGTAAGTCTTCACAAGAGTGGTTGCTCTTTAGATACTGGTGTTACAGCTTTCTCTAAACGAGCTCTAAACTTTAAACGCTCTTATCTCGAAGTCCTAAACTATAAATACCATCCAAAAACTGCTTCTACTCCCCTGACTCCTTTCAGATGCATCAAATACGAGCAGAACGTGGAAGGCGAAGGCACTCGCCTCTCAAAGCCCCATCTCACACTACTGAAGATTTCGGCGCTGTTGCAGCTAAAGCACTGTCTCAAGAAGGGCCCGGCGCTGCTGGACCTCAACGTGCAGACCTACTCGCAACTCGTAGGTAAGCGCCTGTCACTTTCGATTCCAATCAGAGTGATTCGATGATTGTAGAGAAGGTTGTCAACAGCTGGAGCGAGCTGGAAATGATCACCGGGAAGGAGAAAATCGCCGCCACCAGGAACCTACTCAAGGCGAAGAAGTTGCACTTGGCTAACGGAAAGATGAAGACGAACAACGAAGCTACTCCCAATGCGGCCAGTGGTATGGAATAGAGAGGACAAAGAAGGGCACAGAGGATGTCTTTTTCAGAGGAAAAGGTGGACAGTTCCAGCGAGGACGCGGACGACTCCAAGGAGAGGAACTTGTCAAGGAACTTCAGTGAAGTAGGACGGGCTGATCCAGGACCATCCTTTCACTCTCTCCTTTTAGACCAACGAGAAGCTGATCAAGAAGCTCCCAACGAACACGGAGTCGGCGGTGATGCTCGTCGGCAACTACCACGACATTGACCGTCCTCTCACCATGTTCGTGCGCCTCAACTGCGGGAAACTCTTCCACCCCGAGCTGCCGGACCATCCGTTCCCCGTCCGCTTCCTTTTCATCTGCCTGACACCGCACGAGAACTACGCCAACGAGACCTTGGAGTTGGGCCGCTCGATGTGCGCCCTCTTCGCCGACGAGATCTTCAAGACGGTGGCGCTGGTGTGTGACGAGCAGGCGACGCTCTCCGACGCCATCGAGGACTTCCTCGGCGAGACGATCATCGTGCCGCCGGGCAACTGCGACACCAGCACTCGGTGGGAGCCGGACGAGAAGAAGGCGCCCAAGCATCGGAACATCGAGACCTACTTGGACGCGTGTGGCCAGTTCGAACGCGACCAGTTCTTCGACTACAAGGAGGACGCCGGCCATGGGACAGATATTGTTCGTTCCGGTCGTCTCTTTGGAGGTCTTGTTGACGATCTGAAGTAAGTAGGGTTCGCGGATAGTATCACTCCGGACCTTCAGAAGCAAGATAAGCCTCAGTAACCCGGGTCCTTTTCAGACGCAAGAAGGCCGTCTACTTCTCCGAATTCACCGAGTTCTTCAAAGGACGCCTGAGTCAGTCGTTCGCCGTGGTCATCTTCCTCTTCTTCGCCAACCTCACCTCGATCATCACCTTCGGCGCAGTGATGGAGCGCGTTCTGCACCACCAGATGGCCTCCATCGAAAACATCCTTTGCGGAGGCATCTCCGGCGTCGTCTTCGCTCTCTTCTCTGGACAACCCCTCAACATCCTCTCGGCCACTGGACCTACGCTCGTCTTCGAGAAGATCCTCTACGAGTTCTGCCTGACGCACGGCTGGGAGTTCCTCTCCTTCCGGCTGTGGGTCGGCATCTGGATCGCTGTCTACTTGCTCGTGCTCGTCGCCACGGACATGTCCGCTCTCGTCGGACTCATCACCCGATTCACCGAGGAGGCCTTCGCCACGCTGATCTCCGTCGTCTTCATCATCCAGGCCTTCCAGAAGCTTGGCTACATCGGCGATAACGCGCCTATCACCAGGAACATCACCGAGGTGTACGCTTCGCCCTGTCACTGCTACGTTAACAACACCGAGGTCTCCTTTACCTCTCCTCAAGGTACGGTTTTCGAATAGGGTACTTTGAATAGGCGAAAAAAATCGATCCGTGGAACATCTACAAAAAAGCACACTTTAAAGATCAAAAGGGCCTTCAGGAGGCAACAATAGTCACCTTCTTCTTTCAGATTGCTATTCGCAAGAAGGAGTTCTCGAGGGTCTTCAGTGCAGATTCAAGCCCGACGTGTACATGTTCTCCGTGCTGCTCACCGCCGGCACCTTCGTCATCGCCTACGGCCTCAACGTCGTGCGTAACACCTCCTTCTTCTCCACGACCATCCGCAACACGCTCTCCGACTTCGGCGTCGTCATCGCCATCGTCGTCATGACCCTCGTCAGCCACTACGTTGCCCTGGACATGCCCACTCTTAACATCCCCACCAGCTTCCGCGTGAGTCTTACGACGCTCTACCGTATCCCTCATGGAGTCATTGTTCAGCCGACCATCGACCGCTCCTGGCTCGTGGACCCGACCCACTCCGAGATCCACGTGTGCATGCTGGCCGCGCTTCCTGCTATGTTCTACACCATCCTAATCGTCATGGATCAGCAAATTACTGCTGTCATCATAAACCGAAAGGACAATAAGCTCCAGGTACGTTTTCCTAGCCTTTGAAGGACCTACTTCTGGAAAATTGAGTAGCATAATAAAGCCACACGTTTTAGAAAGGTCACGGCTACCACTTGGATCTGCTCATCATCGCTGGACTAATCCTGGTCTGCGCATTCCTCGGCCTCCCCTTCTACGTCGCCGCTACCGTACTCAGCGTGATGCATGTTGACGCCCTCCGCATCCAAACGGAGTGCACCGCTCCCGGAGAGAAACCTCAGTTCCTGGGCGTCAAGGAACAGCGCGTCACGGCCATCATCGCCCATCTGCTCATCGGACTTTCCATCTTCCTCACTCCTCTCATCAAGGTACGACTTCTGTTCCAACTCCTCGAGATTCGAACATCTTGAAGAATCACATAACCATCCCAATCCAACCCTTGTTCTTCAGCTCGTGCCTTTACCCGTGCTCATCGGTATCTTCCTCTACATGGGTGTCGTCTCCCTTATGGGTCAACAGATCGTCCAGCGCTTCGCCCTCCTTTTCATGTCCATCAAGCACCAACCCGACTACCCCTGGATCCGCAACGTCCGCATGAAGCGCGTCCACCTCTTCACCGTCATCCAGCTCCTCAGTATCGGCTCGCTGTTCGCCGTCAAGTACACCAAGGGCATCTCCATGATCTTCCCCATGATGGTGAGCTCTTTGTGTCGTTGCCTTCAAGTACCGTATCCCTTTTCAGCTCGTGCTCATGGTGCTCATCCGGATGTTCGCGCTGGAGAAGGTGTTCACCAAGAAGGAGCTTCTCACACTTGACGACCACGTGCCCGCGTTTAGCGAGGTCATGAAGCCCGACAAGAAGAAGTTGCTGCAGAACTCGGACTCGCATTACGAGGACGAGATCCAGGCGCTGAAGAAGGCGTCCCAAGTGTCACAACAGAGGGCATAACCGCAGTGCCTTGTACCATTTTGTTAATAATCTCCCTTTGAGATTTGTTCGCTATATTTGGTTGTTTTGTTGCTCAATATTGTGTATAGATACATATGACGAAATTTATGAGTAAATAGATATCCATCAGAAAAATTCTGAGGTGTTCTTTTGTGGATAATTGAAAGGGGAGGGGTAGGCTGAAAAGTTACAGAAGAAGGGGAAACTCCGCTGTGTGAGGAGGTGGTTTGGAATTTAACGGGATGTCAGAGGTCCAGGAGTGCAAGAGTTTGTAGGGC
>JADLIF010002021.1:0-49767 GCA_016648015.1 Steinernema khuongi | reverse complement strand
TCCCCACGCGCAGTTTTCTATGCACGCGCAGTTTTCCACTGCGCTCAGTTTTCCCCACGCGCAGTTTTCCTCCGCGCGCAGTTTTCTTCGCGCTCAGTTTTCTCCGCGCGCAGTTTTCGTATAATCACCCGAACCGAACCGAACCCGAACCGAACCTAAAAAGTCGACCGACGGTCGGTTCGGTTCGGTTCGGGTTCGGGTTCGGGCCAACCCTAAACTGGAGGGAAAGACGGACGTGCTGCGGTTCCATCATGCGAAACTTAGAATGTCAGCCTTACCAAAAACAAGTGTCTTACCCCCTTAGTTTAGACTTTTACTGGGCCTCATACATATTTACAATTATAGCACGGAGTTATAAAGGATTCGCTTCTAGCGACGTCCAAACATTTGGAGTGGGTTGAATCCCCCGAATCCGCCCATCGGCATTCCCATCCCTCCCATTCCACCGAATGGCATGCCTCCTCCTCCGCCGAGACCTAAGCCTAAAAGTAGTTCTACTTAAAAAGGGGCTCTCCCACTTACCGTTGAATAATCCTCCGAATTGAGGCCTCGCCTCGATGGATGCGAGGATCACCGAGAGGAAAAGGACGAACAGAAGGGTCTTCATCGGGTCGCTTTGGAGCAAAACAGGAGAGGACATCGCTTTTGTAGACGAAAGATGTGTAACATTTGACGTAGCCGGAGTTCTTCGTTTGCGAACATAATAAAAACGCTGTTTCTGGAGACGTAAACAAGAATGAAGAACTGTCTTGGGAATGAGATGTGAAGGGTGGCTGGACAGGGACGGAAGACGTTCTTTGACCCTTTTGATGTGGCCGAAACTAGCTGTTGACGCAGGTCAAGAAGGACAGTCCTAGGAATTAGCACATCTGGGAGACCCTTGACCAAACGTTGCCAGGTTCTTGGTCTCTAATCAATGACCTTTTTGGTGTGTGATGGCAACTGTTACGGCAAGCATCATAAGATCCGGTGCCCTTAAGGTGTTTTCACCAACGATGACAAACGACCTAATGCGTGGGACGGTGCTTCAGCACCATATTGCTTATCCATGTTACACACTTCAGCAGAAGGGACTCGTTGTTGCTGTACTGCTACTAGGAATCATCGTCCAGCGATTTTCCACACCTTGTGCAGCTGCTCCAAGGTGTCTTTTGCTAATCGGACAGGGCAAACTTTAGCCTAACCGGACACCAGAAGTGTCTTACGAGTCGTAAGTTACGACATATGGACCTAATAAACCTAATGATTGATGATTTCGATCCACATTGATCGACCTTACCGCTATCGATTGACTCAAAACCTCCCTCCAAAATTCACTACTTTTACTAATACCCGTAAGCTCCAATGGCCCAAACCTTCCACTTGTCTCTAGCCGCGTCATAGCTTGCGCCATCTGCAGAGCCACCAGTTGCACTTTACTGTACTTCACACATATGTACATTTGCAGTATAGAACTTAAGCCATTTAAGCCAACTCAAGCCAGAACTTAAATTTAGCGACGTCCGAGGAATCCAAGAGGATTGAATCCGCCAAATCCACCCATTGGCATTCCTCCCATCCGCATTCCGCCGAAAGGCATCCCTCCACCGAGGCCAAAACCTACAAGTACTCTGTCTCTCTACCCAGTAGGGACCCACAGGCGACTAACCGTTGAATAATCCTCCGAACTGAGGCCTCGCCTCCATGGATACAAAGATCGCCGAAAGCAGAAGGATGAACAAAAGGGTCTTCATTGGGAAGCGAAACGCTTTGAAGAAAAATAGAAAGGAATGCCGCTTTTGTAGATGAAAATGTGTAATATTTGATGTATTGGGACATCTTCCGAATATAATCAAACCGACGAAGTGTTGGTCGCAAACAAGAACGGAGAGCAGTGTAATGAATGAGATGTGAAAGGTGGCTACAGTAGATGTTTTTGACCCTTTGATGTAACCCACGCAACTTCTCTCTACATGTTATATGAGAAGACGAGCTGAAACCGGACCAAACTCAAGAGCACACAAGTTATGGATCTCTGATCGGTGGTGTGGCTCCTGTTGTCAAGTACGTCGAGACCCGCATTGAAACAGTGCGAGAAACCGTAACCAAAAACCGTACATCTCTGGCGAGGACACACGATTTCGGGACGTTGTAAGCTCGTTTCGCTTGCCACATGACACGACAGAACTCTCATGGGAAGAAATCATTTAGGAGTCAGTGTAGGTTGTGAACGTACCGCCAGGAAACCAGCAACGAGATGTTACTAACTCTTGAGCCGAGCAAATGATTTGAGGCGGGTGGGCATAATCGTCTTTGATAGAGCAGATTCTTTGGAAACGAAGACAAGGACTCTCAAAAGTTGCAAATGGAACAGCTCTGCTTTGAGCCTGTAAACGGGAATGGCTACTCATTCATTTTTAGGGTCTTTTTTCTTCGAAATCAGCAGATATTATGGCGATGCTGTTTATTAGCATGGCCTTTAGAACATTCTGTAAGAGCCTTGTTCCATCTCACATCCATTGCCTTACCTCCTTTATATCCTTAACCTCTCATTCCACAACCTTGGGAACGCCCGCTTCCCTGTCCCCAGTGACCCACTGCATTCGCGAAATTCCTGTCACGGAACGTAACGGGTCTTCCGCCTCATTGCGCATTTTTACAATTTTGCCCTGTTTACCACGGACCCTCTTCAGTTGTTTACCCTC
Organism: Steinernema khuongi; assembly: GCA_016648015.1. Lineage (NCBI taxonomy): Eukaryota > Metazoa > Nematoda > Chromadorea > Rhabditida > Steinernematidae > Steinernema > Steinernema khuongi. Next base: position 47,083 of record JADLIF010002021.1, on the reverse strand, counting down.
CTCCTCACGTAGAACAGCGATGTACCGCAACCTGTGGTCCTCAAGACGCCCCACAACGGTGCGGTCTTCCGCTTCGCTAGGTTCACAATAAATTAGCGTCTTTTTGTGCAAAAAAGAGACCCTTTGTCCTTGTGGACGGTTAGCATCGCACTGAACCTGTTCCGCTTCCAAGCTCTAGTACTTAAACTCCACTCTCGGTAGATCCAACAGCATCTGTCAAATCATGAAGTACTTCCTCGTCCTCTTCCTCATCGCTCTGCTTGTCACCCTCACCAGCGCACGGCCCCAGTTCCCACAGTTTGGAATGCTGAGTAAGGCTAGAAATCTGTTGTCAAATGTTCCATTCCTTCTACAGATCTCCCGCTTCTCTCCGGTCCGAATATGGAATGGGGATCGTCAGTCTTCGGGGGACTTTTCGGACGTCGTTAGGCGGAAGAAGAACGATTTCATATTCACTCAGATAATCTATTTATTAAACACAACGCTCATATACTTGCTGGTGTGATAAAGCTGCATATCTACCGGAAAGCGTCCAAGCGTATCGGAGTCTTACTCAGTCATCCGAATCTGTGTGTCTTCGTGAATCATGGATGCATGCGGTCTTCTCCATGATTGGGTCACTGTAGACACAGTGGTTTCTGCCCACTAGACCCCAGTCGATTGTAGCTGAGGATAGTGGCCCACGATTAATCAAGACATCCCTTGGCACTTGCCCAAGAATCGGATACGTTTGGAGGCCAACTGTTGGGTGTAGCGATCGCCTTCACTTCGGCTGGGTTCATGTCTTTTCTGTTTTGAAACGTCGTAAACGGAAGTGGGGCTGAAGAATCCGAAGCACCCCCAACCAGAAATGATCCTTCACCATTCCAGGAAAAGACTTTATTAAGAGCTGTGGTATTTATAAATAAATGTGAAGGGGTGATGGACAGATGGACGGTGTCGTGGGCGAGTTCGTTGGACACATTCAGCGTCCCCAGCCCCACTCCATGCTTGGGCCGGCGAGCAGCGGCATATCTGCAACACCGAGGTCACTGGGAACCTCTCCATGGCTCCACTTACTGTACATGAACTGTGGTCGGGCGCTGGCGAAAGCGAGGATGAGGAGGACAAGCAGGAGGAGCACAAGAAGGAGCTTCATCTCGGACAGGAAGACTGCCTACAGTGTTCAAAAGCCGCCTTAAGTAGGGGAGCAGTTGTGTTGGGAGGTACCTACAGGGTTGTGCCCGGGAACACGTATCTTGTGACCTGGGAGATGACGAAAGTTGTGGAGAGTGCGCTCGTGCGGAAGAAGACGACACAGGTCTAATTTTGGAAGTTTGTGCTCCAGGTTGAGTAGAGCAAACTCTCCAACTGGTGTGACCCATAAGACCTCGGGAAAAGAGTCTCTAAGATCATAATCCAAGAAAACTCACAGAGATTCACAATTTTATTGGCGATCACAATATGATAATAAGTACAATTAGATAGTCACCTAGTATGTCAAGTCGCGGCGATGATCCCGGGTATGGCGCTAGCGCCTTTGCTTCTTTTTTCGTCCGCCCTTATTGGCCCGCTGTCGTTCGGGCGCCTGGTTGGCCTGCTGTCGTTCGGGCGCCTGGTTGGCCCGCTGTTGTTCGGCCGCCTGGTTGGCTCGGTTCAATAATTCTTGCTCAGCCCGTCGCCTTTCAAGAGCCATATACCAAGGCTGCATGGTCACCTCTATGAACGTCTTCTTCATTTCTGAAACAACCGTTTGTATCATATAATCGAGAGAGTTAACACGTACCACGACCGTCGAGTTTTCTGTCTCCAACTTTGAAGTACTCTTTCAATAGAGCTCCGCGCTCATATCCCAACCATTCTTGGAAATCAAGTGACGCTGTGTCGTCATTATAAAGGATAGCGAGCAAGTACGGGCGCTTCTTCCTGAAAAGAATCAAAGTTAGCTCACGGACGACCAAAGACCACCCTACTTTATGGCAATCTTCTCCAGATATTGGGTAAGCTGCACGTGGACGGACATCCGTTTCTTGAACTTGCGACCTATACAAAGCACCCCAAGGCGTGTGTATAGCTTACAAAGTAAGGGAATCCGAGAATCTTCCTTTTCGCTGCACGTAGCTGAAACGAACAATCTGTCACTACCTTCTAAGAATCAAAAGACTCACCATAGCCCATAATTTCTCCGGTGTGATGCACGGCAACGATGCAGTACTCGGGATATCCCATATAGTATTCCAGCATGGTTTTGACCGCGTGCACAGAATCTGCCATGTGTAAAGGCCTGAAAATGGTTACACTAGTAATGGTTGAACGTGACCAGGAACTTACGTGGTGCCGAAGTGGAACAGGTCAGTGGCCTCGAAATGTCGAATGGTCGTCATGTTTGCTGGATCGACGCCTGAAAGAGTGGAAACATAATGGGACTGCGCAAAGGAATCAAGCCAAGAAGACTATACAAGCATATAAACGACAAGGCGGGTAAGATCACCGTTTGAAGCGTTCACAACCACCTACGACGTCGTATGCGATTTGGCGGGGAAAATAGCATTTTTGTTTTTGAAAATTGCACTCATAGAAGACGGTGCTGCCAGCACCGTTTGCGTAGTTGGACACAACAAATACTAAGCTACGACGACAGCAACTGCGATCGGTTAAAAACGCGTACCTGGTATCAAAATCACGATCACAAAATATGGTGTTCATAACCAATTGTAATCGCAGTCGTAGGTGGTTATGTTTGGGATCGAAACCATAAGCAGATTCGGTGGAAATGCGAGCATTCAAAATGGACAATTTAGGAAACTCAAAATCTAACAAGCTGATAATTCAACGAAACTCACGGAAATTCACAGCGAAGAACTGACGACCAAGCGAACGAACGCTCTCGGGAGAGGGCCGATCCACCTCGCTCGCCTTTTCTTCCCTTCGGGTCCCAGCACAGTAAGTCGCGTACGCGCCCACCGTACCCCTATGCTAGAAGCTGCATAGGAAAGGTGTGTGAGCAAACGAGTCAAGAATAATCTGGACATGATAAGAGAAGGACCACGTTTGGAAGGGACTATAAGTATGCTGGTTAAATGGTCTTTGTTCGATGCACATTCGTTCCTTCTGAAATATTGCTGTCTCTACCATCGGGTACATGTAGCTGCTTCCCTTCCAGGCCATGCACTGTGGCGAAGTTCTGTGACGACCGTGATTAAGTAAGGTCGTTGTGACGCCTTCTAGAGGATTGTAATGTGGATCTTGAAAGCTGTGCTTTGACGATTATATGGAGGATGCCTTGGTTAGGTAGACAGTAGACGCTATTGTGTCTGTCTGTGTTATAGTTGTCTGGTTCCACAACACAGATCCAGTTATCCATCCACCAGCAGGATGTATGCGAAACCCTTCGTGATTGGAGTCATCGAAGACTCCTTAACACACCTTCCACTTGAACGCACACTAGGACAATCACGGGCGGAAAACAAAAGTGCATCAGAAGCTACAGAACTCTGAGGATGCCGGTACACTCGCACTGTCAGGATGTCACCAATTAGATGCTGGTACGTCATTTGACGAACGTCAAGAAGCGGTAAGGTACAGCTCAGGACGTTCTCTCTGACGTTTGACTTTTTACTTTTTGCTTTGTTAGAAGGTCGAACACTTTAATTAGATTAACGTATCATTAGGTTGGCCAAAGTTCTGTGTGGTGGTACCACAACTGTAGCAGCATGTTTACCAAAATCGTTCGACCGTATCAATAAGTGAGTCAACACCAACTCCTTTGAGATTGTGCATCAAATGTTCTCTGCTACGACTTCTGTAGGACCAAATCGAAAGAGGTCTTCCAGCGTGTTGATCACTCGCGGTTTTGTTGAGTCTATCGAAGATATCAATGTTCCATGACTTCTGGCGTTGCTCGATGACGCCGAGCACAAACTTCCAAAATTAGACCTGTGTCGTCTTCTTCCGCACGAGCGCACTCTCCACAACTTTCGTCATCTCCCAGGTCACAAGATACGTGTTCCCGGGCACAACCCTGGAGGTACCTCCCAACACAACTGCTCCCCTACTTAAAGCGGCTTTTGAACACTGTAGGCAGTCTTCCTGTCCCGAGATGAAGTTCCTTCTTGTGCTCCTCCTGCTCGTCCTCCTCATCCTCGCCTTCGCCAGCGCCCGACCACAGTTCATGTACAGTAAGTGGAGCCATGGAGAGGTTCCCAGTGACCTCGGTGTTGCAGATATGCCGCTGCTCGCCGGCCCAAGCATGGAGTGGGGCTGGGGACGCTGAATGCGCCCAACGAACTCACCCACAACACCGTTCATCTGTCCATCACCCCCTCACATTTATTTGTAAATACCACAACTCTTAATAAAGTCTTTTCCTGGAATGGTGAAGGATCATTTCTGGTTGGGGGTGCTTCGGATTCTTCAGCCCCACTTCCGTTTACGACGTTCCAAAACAGAAAAGACGTGAACCCAGCCGAAGTGAAGATATAAAACAAAAACTGCGCTTGGTGGTTACGCTAACGACTGTCGCCCACGGCTTCTCTCCCTCTTCGTTTGGTCCTGTGACTTCCGTGACGCATGTAAGAAGGCGTCGTTCGACGTCTGTTTATGAAAAGCGACACCGGTATGTTCTGACTGAGCATAACCCTGCTATCTGCTCATAATAACACAGCTTCGCTTTAACTTTTCTGTGGTAGAAACTCCGATAACATCACTTAACTTCTTCGGAGGCATCAAGAGCATTTAAAGCATCAACCACTTACTATTAGATTTATCCACAACAGTCGTTTCACGTCGGTGATCTGGCCCATATGTTTATTAGCCCTGGCTGGGAAGTTTTTAATCGACTGCCGCTGAGCGGAGCTAATTGGCCTGTACGAGCTCCATTTTTCAAACTCCTCCACAAACGGAATAAGAGAAAAAGATGTGACTTTCATGAGTATCTCTCTTTCTCGTTGCAAAATGGAAAAATAACAAATATTTTTACTTTTGCTTTATACCGCGTTTGAAATCGGTGATCCAAAAGTAAACCTCATCATTACACCACTCGTCCACAAGTTCCAGCAGACGGTCAAGGCCATCTCGGGTTGCGTCTTTGATATTAAGCAGAAGTTGATAAACAGTGAATATGCACCCCGCCTTGGCGCTTTCGATGAAGTAGTGACGGAGGACAGGGCATTCATGCTCGAAGGTGATGCCCTTGATCAGTTGCCAGTTGATCCAGAGAATCGGATCCCTAATTGCCATCTCGGCGAACTTAATCCTTTCTTCGAGGGAGAGAGCGTCAAAGATCTCCTTAGGTTCAACCTCCAGGTCATTCCTTATGGCGATGACTAGCGCGTCCGCACTCGGGGCTCCCTTCAGCGTGTCATTCACATTCACCGCATAATTGCAATCGAGCAAGATCTTGTTGGCATTTTTCTGGAGATCGAAGACGTGTCCCAACTGTTGCCTAAAGGTAGAAAGCGACCTTACCGTATCCTCAAGTCGGTTCCGCAAGCAGAGAGGAAGCGTCGAGGTCTGGCGACACGCTTTGCAACACTTGCGGTGTCCTTCGAACTGGAGGGCGAGTTTGACGACGCATTTCTCGAGGAGCGACTGGCGAGCCTTGAACATATTGTGGACTGTATGACCCGGGCGATTCGAGCAAGATATATCACCACGTGAGCGATGCTAGAGTATCGGGCGAAGATAGGCATCGCCACGCCTAAGCCATCCAGGATGAATAGATTCCTTTTGAACTTCAACCTTGAGGCAGGAGGCATCAAAAGCATTCAAAGCATAACTATTTAGATTTCCCCACAAATAGTAACTTCTTCTCCTGTACAGTCCAAACCATGACTCGCAGAGCGTTCAAAGCACTTCAAAGGTATACTATGCCTACCCTAGTGCAAATAAAGTGCAGTTCGGGCCGTCCTAGGAAGGACGTTTGCAGATGGGCCAAAAATAGAATTAATTGAGGCGAAAAGTGCAATTTACAGCACGAGAGGATTCATTAGCTTTTTCTGCGAGACTTCCTTGCAGATAATGACGCCGAGGCGGCGCATGATGCGGTCGATGATGTGTGATGCACTTCTTCTTGTGGCCGTCGCTGGAGACTGAAGAGGTTTAATGATTGTTGAAGACGAGAAGTGGAAGGTAATCTCAAAATCCGATGGAAGCAGGGTAACTCACGCCGGCCGGTTGACACGGATGATCAGCTCACCAAATCCGCCGTGTAATCTACTGCATGGGGAATTGGATAATCCTTCTCTGATACGGGATAGATGTGACCACGTAATCCTGAACGGGAGCGAAAGACATGAACGCGGACAACCAACCAAAAGGTTTTTCCCATCTCACTTTATCATTACTTTTCGCAAGAAAAACGAGAGCGTGAAAAAAACGTTCGGTTAGTCCATCTCTGAACGTGAATATGCCACTGGAGTGCCCTGCAAGATCTTATGGCTCTTTTATGCAGTAATTAGTAACACAGGAATCAAAGGAACACATTTCCGCTCATATTTTATTAAACCTTCCTATCATTATCCATACCTTGAGGGATAGATTTGAGGATGCAAGCTCAATATGTTTGTTTTTTTAAAGAACCTGCCAAAAAATTTGTCAAAAAAAGAAGGGTGTTCATAGTTGTAATCGGGAAAACCCAGTAGGTGGAAAAACCCAATTTCAGCTAATAAGAACAGGTCACATGCAAAGGCTTGGTTGGCCTAAAACAAACACGATCCTGGCGTCACATCTCCAGTTTCCCTTGTTTTTGTTATGGTAGACTTTCTCGGCTTATCATTTCCTGTTCCTAGAACCCTAGAAAGATCTCCGATGCGAAAGCATTGATATTCGACCACGAGGCGGAATGGTCTCCGACGTAAACACAGCAGTGGCGATCTCCGATCACGTGGGTCGCCGTTAGTTCCGCGTTATTGTCGGTGACTTTCTGCAAACGTCGGAATTCGAAATGACCTTGAAGGTTGTCTTTTCCTAACTTGACGGTTGCCTGACCTAACATGGAAGAACATTGATGCTATTGCGATGAGGTTCAAAGCGCTTATGAGTCCTTATGAGACAATCAGGACTGTAAGCTTCTGCCTTACATGGGAACGTCACAACTTGTGATCAGCGCCCATATTATCCATAAGCTCCCGCCTCGATCCGGGGAGACCACTTGGGAACGTTAAACACTGTTTTGGATCAACTTCTAATAAGACGATAATCACTGTTGATCAAGTCTTCGTGTTTACCGCTGAAATCACGCGTGACTTGAGCTGGTAAATGGGTCATATCCTCTCAAAGGACCCCAGTTGAGTTAGATCAGCCATGCCACCGAACGGGTCCCTTCCCTCGGATGAAAACACCATTTTGCACTTTAGAACACCCGTCCTCTCTGTGGGGCCAAAGTGCGCGGGAGAGTCAACAGATTGTGTTTCGTAAAAAAAGCGCGAGTCGAAAATATGTTTTGCTCCGACTTTATGGCTGTAGACGTCTCCTCTCTGTCCTGTGACATGAATTCCCACAAAGAGCAAGGACCAAAGAGTTGCCTCTCGCGGCGCAGGTACTTTGGCCTGTCACATGGAACCTTCCCCACCCCATCTCTCCCTACTGTATGGGCCCTTGAGTACTGTTTTTGTAAGAAACGTGGTTCTGGCCTAAAATAGAGCCTGGTAAGTGCAGAACATTTCCGCGAAGGGAGTTGTGGAGTGCAATGGCATTCCTCGCATAAACGTGGCCCTGATTTGGGCCATGCTTGGACGAGCAATGCAATCACAGCCAGGGTAGGACCCACTTAAAATTCATCGCTGAAATCACGCGTTCTTGAAGGTGCACTGGAGCAGATAATTCAGTTGTCCGCTCTATCTAGCCACATAGGGACCTAAACCCAAAGCGTTGCTTGTTTGAAGAGCTGGTTCGGAAATCGAAGATCGATTCGAAGGGAAAGTGAAGAGTCCAAAAAATGGCTGATTTCCGTAATTGGGCCCCGAAGGAATTTGGTCCCGCTGCCTCCGTCATAGATTGTCGTAGTTTCTATCCATAAATAGATCGTGATCTCCAAAGAGCGGTCGTTATAAAAAGCCTTCCTGTATACATGAAAATAACAGGAATGGACAGGAATACTACCAGAAATATTTCTGACAAGATTTGGCAAGGTTATTAAGCAAGGAATACGCTGTTGATAGTCTGGTCAGATAGGACCGTAACCTTCTTCCGATAGTAAAACCTAAGGTCCCTTATTTTCCAATAAAGATTTATGCTAATATATAGCGTCCTTCACTGCTGCCCGGCACCGTCTACACCTTCTTAACAAATAGTCGACTATAAACAACTCGAGTCGACTCGACCTGCTTCAGCGTTTTTCAGCGTTGTTTACATTGCGTCAGTGAATGTATTATGCTCGTTTTCCGTCCCTTCCGTAAACAATTCACTGACTCTCAATAAGATCCTGCCCATGACTAACGGTCCCGTGACGGTTCCCTTTCTCCGATCGATCCCCTCTGACAATGGCCCCGTCGCCATCCTTTCAATTCCATCCCCACTCTCGATGAACGCTCGGAATATTCTTTTATTTATGTGGCGCCCTTCTTCAGAGATGTCCGGCGGAGGACGCTGTAAAGCACTGCAGAGTGATCGTCGACCAGCTGGCGGCGACGAAGTGATACAAAAACGACGCGTGCAGACCTGTGCTCCACGACGTGACAGATAGGTTTACATCGCCGGGCGGAACAGTCGCACCTTTGGGGGAGCGGGAAATCACGCCACCAATTGATTTGGTGATGCGTGAAAAACAACATTCCTTTGTGGGAGATCAGGAACTCCATAGAACCTAAAGGTGTAGATTATGCCAGATGGTTAGGAGCAGATTATCACACAAGAGGTCAAGGGTTTGACGCCTCCCGGAAGATTTTTTTATATACAAAAATGAATGAAACGGAGTAAAATAAGGGAAAATAATAGATGTTTAAAGAAAACAGGTGTCTCCACTTGACAGGGCTTAGAAGGCCTGAATTGTGTCAAGAAGCTCAGGACTCTTTAGAGGCCCAAGGAAGGTACTTAGAAAGACCAGTGAAGAACATCTATGTTTTTCTTGCAAATTCCTTAACATAAAAATTGAAAAATATCGGAAAAACAGCTCTAGCCCACAGCCTTAAAATTTAATAATTCATCTAGCAACCTGTTAATAATGTATCTACAGTTCATCACAAGTACTCCCCCCATTATAGGATCCATTTCCATGTATCTTCTAATGCTTTTCTACACTTCTTTTCCCAAAATCCTGGAATGACCCAGCTATCAATCGGGGCGTATCTTATCACAGATTCGACATAAAAGCAGCTCTGACCCACAACCTTAAAATTCAACCATTTACCCAGTAACCTGTTTATGATGTATCTGCTCTATCCCAGCAATGAGCAGTTGACCACTAATATTAAGAATCCCCCCGTCCTTAGAACCATTTCCATGTTTTCAAGGTTTTCAATCAGAAATGACCCAATCGGGGCGTATCTTATCACAGATTCGACCCCCGCAACAAAGATCACCTTCACCCACATGTTAACCTTAGTCTAGACGTGCTGTCGTCGCCACCACTCTCCGCGCTTCCGAGTGCATCCGCCAAAGGACGATCGGAGTGCGTCCAGCCCCTTTGTCCCGCCTCGGAACTAATTGCGTCGCCGGCTTAGTCACCGCCTCGCGCCGCCGCTCTTCGTCAGCTGTTCGTCGCAACCTGTTCGAGTCCACCAAAACAGTCTGTCCGCGTGTACCATCCCGTCGCCATGAGCACCCTGCTCACGATCTTCATCACCGTCATGAGCTTCTTCTCGCTGCTCATCGAGAGCATCCCGCTCAAGCGTCTCGACGGTGAGCTCTTGTTCCCTGGTTCTAGGTGGCCTTTGCTCGGCTTTGTCACTAGCTTTCACGGCAAACGTCGGTCGGGAGGCGGCTTATGTGAAGGATATTGTTTCCACATCCACACTTCGGGTTGTTTGTGCTTCTGTAGACCGGTTCACACTTGATACAGTTCATGGAAAGACACTTTTAGTGGTGTGGACTTTGTTGCGTCTTTACTTGACTCTAGAAGGCACCGTACTTGTCCTAAAATTATTGGTACCTTTTAAAAATCCTTATTAGCTTTAGTTCCTGAGCTTACAAGGTGATAACTGTGCTAAAACCGCTTAAAAATCTCGTTGGACGTCGTTAAATGAGTCGTGCTCATACAAAGATCCACGTTCTTGACCTTCTTCGACGAAATGCTCTGATCCTGTGAGCACATTTTTTCTGCCCCAAAGCTTACCATTAACTGTTAGGTTGATAAGTGTAGTTGTAGATCAGATTATGTACATCATCATAAGTGCAAACGGAAGACGTGAAGGATCTGATGAACTGATTCTTTGGTCCTTGATGTACTCATGAAACGACGTACTTTAAGGAGAATACCTTGAAATCTGCACTACGTTGAGCTTTATACCCTTTTCAATCCAAAGTTCAACAGCCGTCCGAGGCTTCTTCGCCTTCGGACTCGGACAGCTTAACCAGTTCCAGCGACCATTTGAGTATACATGGCATGTAGACCTTGGAAACCGGTTTCGCGCCTTCTTGACCCAGTCGGCTAGACGCACAACAAAGCGAAATCCTTTGTTCGCGAGTTTGAATGTGAGCCGAGCCGTGAAAACGTCTACGTCGCTGAATTTTTTAAGGGAAAATTAGTGTTGTTTTGGTGACGTAGAGGTGTAACCAAGAAGAAAATGAGCCCCGATTTCGAGTCTTTCTGTCACAGAACCGATATGAAAAACAAATAAATCAAAGGGACCAAAAAAAGGCTCTGCAAAGAATTTTTCACAAATAAATTCTCCAGCCGTCTCCGCTTGATTGCGGACAAGAGTGCACAAAGCGGAGCTAATTCAGTTTTTCAGCAAATACTTCTTGCTTGTTGGCTCTCACAGCGTGGATCTCCCAACTACTTATTGTTTGTGGATGGGTAACCAGACCTCATAAGAGACCTTGGATCAGGCTTTTTAGAGTGCGTGATGAAAATGGTCAATTTATTTTAAAGGTTTTTTTGGTCCTTGACTGACTTACGATTCCTTTTTGAGCAGAACTTAAATGGCTAATAGCCTTAGCCACTTGGAAAGGATATTAGGATTTTGTGCTTGAAATTTTTTTGTGAATTTTTATTCTCCCCTCCTGGTTTTTGACCGATTTACGACCCAGCGGTCTTGAACTCGTTCCAAGAAGAATTCAGCTCACAAAAAGCCTTAGGTACTGCCTGTAAGAGAGTAAGAGGTCCTGTTATATATACCGGCCACAAGTTTGAGACGTGAAGCCAAACAGTCTTACCGTATGAAGGATTCTTCGGGATCTTGGAGGTACTCCACAAATAAGGAGGCCAACCCAACTTATCTGCTTAAGACTGTCATTGAAGAGGTGACTTATTTCGTTTGGAAACGCGTGTTTCCCAACTGTGGCCAAAATGTGTTCTTCTCCGGGTGTCGGAGATGTGAAGGATAAATATGCTTCGGGGCCAATAAGAGGATGGCTCATAGCTCTTCTAACAGAATATTGTGTCTAACGCATATGTACATGCTATGCTTAATCGCGCCAGAACTGATGTGACCCATTTCCAGAGAACGCCTCCTCCGTGCCACAGCCTCATCGCGTAGAAGTGCTCAAGGAGGACTGACCGCCTTCGCCGAAAATATTTATTTTATTGGCACTTTATCTTTACGATGTTATGAGTTGCTGGATAAGACGTGTATGTACAGAACGACGGAGAAGAAGATGGTTTGCACGGCGGCGACGATAGAGACAAAGGAGAGCGCTTCCAGGGTGCGAAGGGGCCGCGCTGGGCGTCCGTCGCCCAGGTGGACGTGGCCGTCTTCGGAGATGCGCCACACGGAGTTGGGGGAGTGCCACACGCGGCGGTCGGGTGTGCTGAAGCCAGAAATTTGAGAGGTGAATAGAAAAGGGCTTCTTGGCAACGTTTCTCAGACTTTTGGATATGCCGAAGTATCCCAAGAAGCATTTATCTACATCCGATTAGAACAGCTAATCTTTGACCCAAGCAGGTGGCTTCTCTGGTGGAAAGCAGGAAACGAGCATGAGCGGACAGCTGACGGAACAGTGAGGGAAGCCCATCCAGACGGTCATGGATTAGATGGATCGGTTTTCACCTATGTTCCGATCTACCGCCGACAGCTGTGATAACGGAAAAGTGACGATGGTCCGGGATAGAGCGAATAAGACGTATCGAAAGCGAAAAAATACTCCAAGACCGTTCGAGATGTTCTTAGGAGGCAGAGCACTGAGCTTATAGTCCAAGCAGCAAAAGGAAGCTTATGGCCTAGCACATTGTATTGTACCGTTTTGCTAAACTCTTCGTTGGATCTTTCTCCACACTGTATTTGGAAAGTTAAGTGTCCTTAAAGAAGGTCAGTTTTTGAATTAAAGGATAGACGTTTCTGAAGGATATACTTTTACAGGAATCAGTTGGGAACAGAGATCACATCAGATCAGAAGATGTTACATTTCCAAAGGCCAACAACAAATCTCATGGCAATGTATCATCACGCCAAACTTTTAAAGGCCTGTAGCTCTGTGCGTATTAACCGCTAGTTTTTTTTTAAATGCTCCTCTAGGGAACCTATCAAATGTACATATATCTCACATTTCCAACAAGGGGGCCGTCCAGCTAAACAATATGTGTCGCAAAATGTTACCTTTCCAAAAAGCAACATGTCGTTTAATTTTTCCACGCAAAACCCGATTAGTCACCGAATCGCCGAGTGGTCCAGTACGAGCGTGACTAGCGTCATAATTTCTCTTTCACGTCATTCCCACGCATTCATCTGAGATGGACGTCCACATCCGCCTTGCGGGAGATAGATGAACAAACAAAAACAGAGCATATCGCATGGCCCGACTTCCTCCTTAGCTCAGAAAAGTGCGCAGAATAATTTCGTTCCGCTTTGGGTAATGATTTTACATGGCTGCATATCAGAAAGGTCGAGGAGCACTAAAATTAAAGAGTGGCTCTTAAATGACCTTCGACTTTCCCCTCTGACCGCGCTTCTAGGCAGTGAACTGTGTCCGAAATCGATCACATCTTTCTGAAAACCTGAATTGAGTGTTGCAATTAGGAACCCATTCACCGTCGTTGCTTCTACCCAAGCTCTTCCCCCTTCCAAGGACAGTTTTAAGGAGGTTCCAGGTCTTATCCAGACCAGCGAGGTTCCAGATTAGAAATTGTCACCGACGCGGGACACGACCGCTTCTTGTGGGAAAGGCGCTAGTGTAGGTGGTACTCGAAACCGGTCGACAAAGTTGTCAATCGCATTCTCAACTTTTTCAGATGCTCTGCGTAAACAAGGCTATTACTAAGAGAGGCGAGAAGAAACGACCCAAAACATTATTGTAAGAACTTGGGACACAAACAGAAATCGAAGAATCTCTTTGGCCCATTATATTTTTTAGCATTTTAGAAGATTTAGCCCATCCTTTGATTGTGCCAACTCTAGGTGTTGATTTGAGTCACAAGATCGAAAATATTGTAAACATCACTAGTTTGACTGTTCTAAAGCCGCTTTGCTTCCTCGAAGCTTGGATTATCGAGGTTGGATTCTCGCCAAGCCCTGAATCGGCTTCTGTCGGCACAACTCGTTTCTCAGGTCGAGGAAGCAGAAGATTACACTTTCGCAACTGGAATTCACGATCGAAGGACGAAAATACTCACAAGCTCTATCATCTCCAGCTTCCACTTCCTTGAATGAGAAGAGAAACCCTCAAGCACTACTTGGCCACATCCCACCCCCGGAAAGACTCACCTGGGTCTCCGCCAGAGGTGCCTCACCCTCTTCTGGTGGCACTGTTCCTCGTCATAACGATAGGGAAATCTGTCGAAGGCCTGGCTGTCGTAGGGACAGTAGAAGGCGGCGGCGAGCGGAGGATTCGGCACGACGACGGCCATGGCGAGAGCGAAAACAAGTGCCGCGAAGAAGAACGATGTTGTGACGCGAAAACAAGTTCGCCGAGTAAAGCGCGCGATCGGGCGCTTGCGGGGGAGAAGAACGTGAGAGCGAGTTCATTGCACTAGCGGGAAGTGTGGAACTCACAAAACTGGTTCCGGGCAGAACATAAACCGGAAATCGACTTCCCGAGGACGTGGTTCAAAACGGCTCAAGAAACCGGTGGTTTATGGTCACTCAAGTTGATCAAGGTTGAACCGTTCTTCGAAGGTCTCCCGTCTCATCTGGAGCGACATTTCCTGGAAAGTGAGGGTCTCCTGAGGAGCTGTCCGATTTCGCCATAGATGATACAGTAGAAACACTGGGAAGCAGGGACAAGTCAGAACACTCCAAGAAGTGCTCCTGGATACACGAAGTTCCTCTGAAGAAGGATACCGTAACCCGGTCCAGAGAAATGCCAGAATATCAGTAGTGGTGGTAGACGCTTCGTGCTCCAAAGGTACAGAGTGATGACGATGCGGGACGGTGGGATGTGGTCAAGTAGGGCGTGATGCTGTTCTCATTTGAGAAGCTGATACCAACCTCGCGAGTATTTTCGTGCTTCGATAGTCACTTCCAGCTGCGAAAAGTCTTGTTTCCCAGACGGAAGAGACACTTCATCGACCTTCCGTGGTCCGTGGTAGTCGAAGATTCTGTGGTAGTCCATGGAAAAACGCTTCTTGGATCTATCAGAAGGTGTCGTTACGGGACCTGTAAGAAGGTCCGTGGTAGTCGAAGACGAGAGACAAGGCAACCCAGGATCCGTCCGCCCTCCAAGAATGCTTTGGTGACTTCAAAAGGGCAAAAGTCAGACGACAGTACTTGCTAATTCAGGATTATCGTGTTGAGAAGCGCAATAACCTGTAAATCCCATATTGCGCCGTCGGCATTTTGTCTTTCCGGCTTCTTTGCCTCTGCTTCCGGAATCTTCGGACATTTTCCCAACCGAACAGTTTTGGAACTAGCTACTGCATTGCAATGCGATCTGTCTCAAGTGTCCGCTCTGTCTTTTTCACTCCTTTCGTGCTAACTCTCTCCATTCAGGCCATCAGAATGTTCGCCGAACACACCGAACCACATCTGGCAAAACTTATCGCCAAGCAGGAGCCGATGGACGTGTGGCCAGGTGACTCTTCGAGTCCCCCCTACAACCCATATCCGGAAGACACCAGCGACAAAGCTTCGAGTCCTCCCTACAACCCATATCCGGAAGACACCAGCGACAAGGCTTCGAGTCCCCCCTACGAACCATACCCAGAAGACACCGTCATCAAGCAGGAGCCGATGGACAATTGGTTGTGTGAACAATTGAATCTCGCCGCCAAGTTCCCCGACGCTCCGTGCTCCAGCGAGGAGCCGAAACTCAGCGGAGTGGAGGCCGCACGCCGTCGCTTCGACAAGCTCGTCCGCGAAGTCAAGATCGCTCCCGTAGAGCGCCGCAACTCCGAGTGTTCAACATTGTAAGTCCTTCTTTTGCTGGAAGCATCTCCCTTGATTCTAGAGCATCGCAGGACCAAAAGCCGATCAAGCGGAACTATCGATCGCGCAGGAAGGCGGATATGGGCGAGGTCTTCAAGCTGCGCGGGAAGCCGACGGTGTTCTACCCGAAGTACGAGCCTCTCAAGGACTTGTGCCGTGCGTGGATGTGCGGGAAGAACGACTTCTTCGAGTTGGACGAGACGTCCCGCGATGAGTCCTCTGAGGCCGTTCCTCCGGAAGGCGACCTTCTGAACATCGTCGTCAAGGAGGTCTACGCAATGCCGCACCGTGCTCGCTCTGAGCCCTTGGAGCAGGAGACCATCCCGCCGCCTCCTGCAAGGGAGCCGTACGACGCCGACGTTGAGGACGCTGTGGCCCTGCTGCAGGGCCACTTGAAGCATTGGAGGAACGTGAAGAGGGAGTTAGTAAGACCTTCTACTGGGTGGGGTTTAAACGATTCTTTCTAGGTGGTGCACCTACGTGAGTCGACATCCTCGCGGCGACCCAAAGTCAATCCAACTA
The DNA here is from genome assembly GCA_016648015.1 of Steinernema khuongi. Classification (NCBI taxonomy): domain Eukaryota; kingdom Metazoa; phylum Nematoda; class Chromadorea; order Rhabditida; family Steinernematidae; genus Steinernema; species Steinernema khuongi. The sequence goes on along the minus strand of JADLIF010002021.1, from coordinate 31,127 downwards.
CTTGAGCTGATGCACAAGCTGTCCGACGAGGATGTGATCTAGCGTTGTAATAAGTGCTTCTTGTTTTTTATAGTAATTTCAGGCAAATACAGTTTTGGCGTGGAATCTTCTCATTTCAGTCGGTTGACTTTAGACAAAGCTCTCGACAAGCGACGTTCCATGGAGATCACCTAGAGGTTACTTCTTCTGTGCTTCAGGGAGGAAGAAGCAGTGAATGAAGAACACCGTACCGACAACCTCTGCTTACACCCCACGATGTACTCCCCATGGGACGTGCCACCACAATTACATGTTCACTTTATTTATCATGTGGGCCTTTACACAGATCTTTTAAGGTCGACGGAGACTTCTTGTGGGACCTATGGCACGCTGTAGCAGATCTGGCAAGTCGGTATGGCCTGCTCCTTCCCAAGCCCGCTCTTCCGTGAGGTCAGGCAGCTCAGCGGTACCCTCTTCCTCATTGGGGACCTCGCCATTTCTGTTGTTCGTCTCTTCCTGACCTTCGGCGTTTTCTCCAATAGCCTCTTCTGTGGCGTTCCTTCCTACCGCTGCCCCTCGGAGTGTATTCTGGAGAAGACTTGCTGCGAGATTAAAATAATCTTCGAAGATCCTAGCTCGCAATTCATTGAAGTCATGAGATCTCGCATGTTTCTGCGTGTTCCTGTAGTCCTGCATGTCCTCCTCCTGCGAACTGCACTCCTCTCCGTTCTGGTCGAACGGAGCCGACGAGAAGAAGAGTGTTGTCGTCACTGCTACGGTCTGGCGACACATAGGGCAACTCTTGTGGAGCCCTGCTTGTCCCAGTGGGACCCTCTTGAAGCAGAGTTCGTGGAAGACGTGTCCGCAGTTGGTGGCGACCGATGGCCTAGATCTGTGGAGCCAGCCAAGGCAAATGGCGCAAGTGAAGCGCTCGAACGTGGACATGGTTTGTGGTTTGTGTAGCGATGTACATAACTTGATATACTGTCATTGTTTGTAGAAGCGACGCTTTGTTTCAAAGCTAGGCGTGTTCTGGCCTGCCATTGCCTCTTACGTCATGTCCTTTAGCGTGAGTTGCAGTTGTGTCACCCCAGCCAACCTCCTGGATCCGTTTTCCATGTTGAAGAAGTTGACCGAAGTGGGACAACATAACATATCTGAAGCATCTGATATCCGAAGTAAACTGCGTTTGGCTACCTTAAGCCCTCACTACTTACTCTGAATAGTGAGTGAATCAGGGGCCTCCTGCCTCAATACCTAAAAACGTTTGGTATGTTTGGAAACCGAGACGACCTTGATTCATTCAACAAGTCAAGTAAACACAAGTGCTTCTCTGAAAACAATGGGGATTGATTTTCCTTTGATGCAATGATGAAGGCGTCACCGGCTCGGAGGTATGAAAGGGGAGCCTGTGTCAGTCCGTCATCAGGATGGCAATCTTCCCCCGGAAGACCTAACTGGCGCCTAAAAATATTGCTGTTCTCGGAAGAAGTGCTTCAAAAAGGGTTGTGAAAACTGTTCTTTGGATATTTCGACTCGGTTTATCTGTCCTGTGCTACTCAATTGAGGCCTCCAAGTCCTTAACAGGAATCAGCTGAGGAATTGAGGATTGATCTGGTTGTATCCGTCGAGAAAAGTGGAAGGAGAAACACGATGAGGCACATCTTCTGTGTCCTTATGTGTCTTGTGATTGGGGCTTAGGGCTAAAAACTCAAATTTATAAGACTGTGGCTTCTGAGCTTCGTATTCTCGAGGGTTGAGCGGAACTCGAACATGACTGGAGCCTCAGCGAACTCAGCAGTTCACGATTTTACGCTTGGAACGAGTTGGACTTTGAGTTCCGAGTACTAGCCAATCCCAACTTCTTTGCCACTGATGAAATTCTCAACTCTCCGCTCCCCCTTTCATTTCTGTCCCTCGATCACCAGTTCACCCTCGCGCACCGCTATCCCGCCCTCATAAGCTCTGCAAGGGGCGGAGGCGAAGCGCCGCGAGAAGCCGTGCGTGCACTCCTTTTAAGTCCGCGCAAAGTCTCCCTCAGCCACCCTACTTCGTGCTCCAGAAGATGCGTCTCCTCGTGCTCCTCCTTCTACTTCTCTCGACGGTCTCCGCCATGGTTCCCATGATGGCAGGTAGGGTTACGGTACTTGACAACAGTGTACAGCAGAAGTCTTTAGGATTCCGGGTCCGGGAACGTGGTCATCGTAACCGTGACACGCCTTATTCGAACATATACCGTACACGGAACCCCTACGGCACCTACGCGTCCAACGGCGCCATCTTGTTCTGAGCGCCATCGACGAGCGCTACCGTACCCCTCTTGTCTACTAGTGTGAATTAATCTCTGAGCTTGATAAACGCAATCATGTTGTTCACTTGGGCCACCAAGTCACGCTTCTTTGGAAGTGACGCAGAGCGCTTTGCATATGAAATGACGAAATGTTTTCTCATGGATGGGAGACATTAAAAGGGCGAAAATCGGAAGTCGTTACTCGACGTGATGGATGTGTGCGCCGTCATCGCGCGAGAGTGGCGTCGCTGAGGCGGAAATGGGCCGTTTATCTTGCGAAGAGATTTAGGAAGACCGCTTTTGGACCGAGGTTACGACGGGTGAGCGCAGAAACAACACATTCGGCTGATTGGGGAGATGGAATAAGGTAGTGAACCCATTGAGGGTTCCTAGGGAATAGAATTGACCCTGCTGTGGAGATTGGATCGCTATGGAATTTAGGTCGAACTGATACCTAAATCTAATACCAATTTGCCTTTGAAGTCAAGAGAGCGGTGTTAATACTTGTGCTTCTTTTAGCTTAAGGGGTAAGACTCTTTGTTGCTCAGTTTCCGAGAGCACTGCCCTGACAATCCAGAACCCCTGTTCGATAAGGAGTACATAGCTGTGCGAGGAAGATGCAGATGATGTCATTGTCCATTCGTGACGTGACATTCTTTGTTGACGTTCTTTACCACGACGCTGAAGTTTGTCGGTGTGGGTTTCTAAAGGAATAAGATTGATTCTTCGAGCAAGCAATTAACTTGGAATTGTTTCATTTCCTGTTGGGCCTAACGTGGAGCTTCGTGAAGCCTCAAATTGTGTCTTCCTTTAAGTACTTTTGATCGTAGTGAACGTCATCACTGACCAAACAATTCCTTCAATGATGGATCGAGCTACGTCTTATGTAACTAGGTTCACTGTGCATGCAGTGACTACAGAACTTACAAACATATGGGCACTGGATCCAATGACCACATCCACAAAATCCCCTTCTTTCCTGCTTTCCAGCGTCCTAACCGAATGGGCTCACCAGCTACCCGGTCCAATAGTGGAAAAGCTAGGAAGCAACAGAGAACCAAGTAGGATGTTTTGCCCCCTAACTTTGGCCGAGTCCCCAGTTCCACTCGGATTCCTGTTTGTTTCCTGTTTTTTATGTAAGTTCCTCGATTGTGTCACGCGTGCGTAAGTCCATTGCGTGAGTCGGTCCTTCCGATCTCCATGATGTTTCTGGCACGTGTCGACGAGCACCCTTTGTGTAGGCTTCGAGGATTTCAGTTTCCAAACCCACGCTCCATGTCTTGAGCTCAGAAAAGAATTTTCGATGATGCCTGGGTGCGTGGGGAACGGGACACTTCTTGATCGGAAGTTCGAAAATGCAAACGTCAACTGTGGCTAATTACGTGGAAGAAATTTCTAAAAATGTCCTTTCCGGATGGTGGAAACGTGGTAATAGCACGTTGAGCTTACGGCGACTTCGTATTTCCTTTTCCTGAAGTTGGTTGGAGTCCTGGAAATACGGTCTTCTTGATCTCTGCTAAGGAATGGCTGAAATCTTCAAAGCACCACCATATGAGGAAGACATAGACGTTATGTTCCTAGGGAATGGTCTTTGGCCCGAAGAGCGCAGCTGTACTTGACGCGGTTGGCAATAAGGAAACACATAAACGATTTGTGGGAACACTGTTGTCCGTGGAGTGTGGTCCTTGGCTTCTTGAGCACAAAACGCTTCACATCATGTGTCTTGTGTGTAGTGAGATGAATGAGCGACGCGGACGCTTCTAGAAGGCATCATCGCTTCTAGAAGGCCTCAAATCTGAAACACATGACATATAACTCGCATTTATCAGTTCACACCAGGCTCCACTACATGGCTTCTCTCCTCGTTTCCAAAGTGTTTTTGTTTTCCGTGGGAAAAGTGATCACACTGGGATCGTCTTTCCTTCGCCTGCGTGGGACCCTCCCCCAGAAGTAGGCCATGAATGTTGCCTTTTCAAGAGCAGACAATATGGCCAGAAGAACTTAACGTGGGAAGAAATAATCCCAGCATTGATGGATCATTTAACAGAGCTGAAACCCCATCACGCTAATCCCGAAGCTATGTTTAGACCCGATGGCGCTGTGATATGAATCCTTTAATCGCCCTCAAGACGCGATAATCGGAGCTTGTGCTATCTGAGCCGACGTGGGAGAAGGGATCCAAGCACCCTTTTCAGGCAAAAGGACATGAGAAGTACGAAGGGGGCCTTTTCTCTTTGGCCACGAAAGATGAAGATGATCATCACGTTTGCCTTTAGAGTAAGCTCCCACACCATGAAAGGACTTTGTTCAATTCTTAAAGATGAAGTTGACTAGACTCCATTGTCTAGACCTTGCTGTCTGTCCCCTACCCCATGCGAACGACCAGATTAGTAGCAATATACAAAATATGAACGTCAAAGGTAAACAAAGACAAGTAAAAACAGATGACATATTGCATGACAAAACTATCGTACCAGCAGCTTCTCGAACAGCGGGTGGAACATCTGGAAGTCGTGGTCGACACTCAGAGCCATGAGTGCATCGCCGAGTCGAGGGCAGAAGAACCTGATGGTCGTCCCCTCGGGGACCTTCGCCATGTAGCTTTCGATGTTGGCAAGGCACCGCTCGATGGACGCCAGCAAGGCCGTCTTGTTAAAATCCGGCGGCACAAACGACCCGCTTCCGGCGAAGATGGTTTCCCGGAGAATGTTGTTGGCGTCGCGCAGTCCCAACACCATGTTGTTCATCCCGGTCAGCTTCATTTGCAGCCACCACCGGATGCTCTTCAACCAGCCAACGTTGAGGGGCAGTACTGATCCTATGGCGTCCACGCGGTGCGTCTTCAATTCTATGTACTCGTAGCCTAGAAGAACCTTATGTCAAGAGCCACTGAAAGAAAACTCACTAATTTCATCCGCGATGCAGTCGACCACGCTACGGCACAGGACACTAACTTTTCCGAGTGTTACTCTCTGGATCCCGTAGTGCTCGTCCGCGAAAGAGGTTACACGGCGGGGGTCCTAGAACAGTGCTTCAAGTAGATTTCGCTCAGAGCTCAATACTTACCTTTTCCTTAGAGATGGTCATGATCTGACGGAAGCGATGTCCCACATATTCGTTCTTGAGTGCGCCATCATAATGTTCTGCCGTCGGGATTTCTTGGAGGAAGATTACTCCGTTGCGGCGTACTGCGACCAGATTCAAATCGTTCCGGTTGTCCATTATCCTCATTCCGATTCGCACCAATGCGGCTCGCGTTGACATGAAGCCGCAATCCATCAAGTTCTGCAATGACAAAGTTCAGAATACAAACCAGAAAGTGTGTTACATACCCGTCGTGAGAATCCTCCCTCAGCCACTATCTTCCGGCTGCCGCCGTTAATCCCAATCAAGGAAAGCTGGAACGGCTGGAGAAGTCCATGGGTTCGGTCGATCTTCATTTCGGCGGTGACCGATCCGTACCCCTCCAAGAGGCACATGGACGTCTGGGCGTTGATCATCTCCCTCTGCACAGTGGGAACGTGGCGACTGACAGTGGAGAAGCCTGGCTGCTGCTCCACTGCAAACCAGAAGTCCCCCTTCATCAGCGATAGCTGATGGTACAGTTTGCGGTCGAGCCGCATGACGATATCACGTCGTTCGCTCATATCGTTGAGCCTGAAAGAAAGCAAGAGGTCAGAAGGAGATGGGCAAATCCGGGCAACACAACACGTAAGGAGGACGGAATAAGACAAGTCCCGAGTTCAGGTGCCACAGGATTTAGCAAAACCACACTCAAATGAGGTCAAGAAGCGCGTAACAGAACAAAGGCATTCAAGACAAGACAGAACATGGCTAGGGCTACTTGGGGCTACCAGGAATGGCCACATGGAGTCTCACTTCATTGTGGATTCAAGTCACACTCCTTTGCTCGTAAACCATACACGGGCACTCCGCCTAAATTTCTGGGAGAAGGGTCAATGGAGTATCATTGTTCGAAACAATCGTTGCCCCTCCACATTGCCATGGAAGGGCGTCGAGTTAAGTCGCCGATTTTTACTAATGATCAGTATTTTAGTCCCACCACGAATTTGCCTCATTTTTTAAAACTGTTCGTTGAGACAGTTGGTAGAGACATGGGACACAGACGTTGTCTACTCTGCAGTCCCACGCTCAGCTTGCACCAACCCCACTTACCGAGGTTCTTGACGCGTGCTCAGTGAATTCCTCACGTATGATCCCCGACCGTCGCTCTTATTCCAGATGACTCCACCAAAGACGCACACTTCCTCTATAGTGGCGAACCGCGTCCGTCGCCTGTTCTCGCTCCCGGTCGCGCGGGACGAGGCCAAGAAGCGAACTGCCAAGAGGCGCGCGGACAACGAGGACTGGGTGCCGTCTGAGGAGGAGTTCCGATCAAGAAGGCCAAAGTCCCGGAAGAGCAATGACGGATGCTCCTTTGAAGAAGAGGGACAAGAAGCTGCTTCCGTCGTTAATCGAAAAGGTACGCTCGCTTCTTGTACAATGTAATAATACCTCTATTTAGTCCTGGAAGAAGTACAGGTCAGCGTCGGAAGAGTGTTTAAGGCTCCGTACGACAAGATCGACGAAGAAGCTCTCCTGAACCTCATCGAGGTTTTCAAAGAACAGGAACCTGCACGCAAGGCAATTTACGCCGAAGTACTCGCCATCCTCGTCGAGATCGCTGCCTCAAAACGGCCCTGTCGCATATTCTACGAGTTCTACAAGTCCCCATTCGTCCTCCCGCTGATTCTCTTCGTCCAGGCTGCTGCCAAGGTTTTATCACTTTTGTTTACCTCTTATCAATCGTACTATTGCAGAGTGACTTCACTAGTAAGTTCAATAGTTCGCAGAGAGCGTACCAAACCTGCGAAGGGGTCGTCACGGACTTCGTCCTACACTTCTTGGATTAGTATGTACAGTGATCATATGCTTTGTTTCACCTCTATTCTTTTAGCTGTGACAAGAACCAGGACGACGTGCACCGCAAGCTCTTCCTGAAGTTCATCGACAGCCTGTACGACTCCATGTGGAATCCAGCCTTCCCTGCCGCAAGCTTCGCAATTGAAGTCATAAGTCGGCTGCTGATGCGAATCATGTCCGACTCCAGGAAGGACGTCGACGTGCACCTGCGCGGAGTGTGCCTGGAGAGCATTAGTGTCCTGCTCTTCAAGATAAAGGCCTCCGAGAAGAAATTCTTGCCTATAAAGGCGGTCGAGGAACGCTTCGACAATATCCTCAGAAAAGTGGCTCCAAAAACGTCAATGGAGGTAGACGCACAATCAAAGATCAGAGATAAGTAATGTTTCCTTTAGATTCCATTCCCTGACAAGAAGAACACGGCGCTGTTGATACTGATCAGCTGCTTGTCGGTAAAATGCGGGAAATCATACTGCAACGTTCAGGTATTTCTTCAAATGTTAAAACCCAACATAAATGTGTGCTTTTTGTAGGACATTGCGAACTTCCTCGCAATCCTCTGGTATCACGAGGCTGCCGTCGAAGCCAAGAACGCGGAGACCCAAGTGAGCGAAAGGAAGAAAGCTGAAGTGAGGCGGTGTATGGACCAGCTCGTGAAAGCACTGAAGAAGGCGCGCGCCTGTGCTGAACCGAACACCGTCAAATCCAACCTCGAGTTCACACTGGATGATGGTGAACGGATAGCTGCCGCGTTCTTGAGTGACCGGGGCTTCCACAAACTCTTCAACCAGCTGTTTGGAACGGTTTGCTTCCTTCATTTTTTACTTTACTCAATAATAGATTTTTTCAGATTCTGGATGCCTATGCTTCTTGTGAAACGGTCAACCTCCGCACGAAGGGGTGCCGAATCATCGTCGATCTGCTGGAGCAGATGCCGCATGCGCTGGCAGTTGTACGTTTCCCTTAGCGTCTTAAGATCTACTATAACGAATGCTACTTTAGCCCGAAATCGAACGATCAGTGAAAGACGGACTAGTGGACCAATTCTCAGCCGTTAGAGCCGTATCCCTTGACCTGGTCGGGAAGTTCCTGCTACATAACGTGGAGGCAACCTCTGCCTACTTTCCGTACCTAGTACAAGCATCTCGGGTAACCTTAATGTGGTAGTTTCTTCATCAGAAATGAGTTATTTAGGACAATGCATTATGCGTCCGGAAGAAAACCCTGGGAGTCATAAGTGACATCTGCAAGGCATCACCTGTCTTCAGCGGCATACCTTCACTACTTCTTTGTGCCCTCTCGCTTCTCCGCGACGAAGAATCAACAATTAAAGCGACCGCGAAGAAGTTTCTGTATGCATACTTCTTCACGTCGGAGTTCGTAAACGACGACGTCCTGAGAGTGAGTCTTTAGGAAGCCGTTATCCTGTATTACTGTTATCATTTAGGCAGTCAAATTTGTGGAAGCATTCAGCCTGTTCATCGAAGACGCCCAATGCAGAATTTTTAAAGAATTTCTGGATTCTGTGCTGGCTGACGAGTCAATCAAGGATGCCGCGGAGTGCATGGATCACTTGGTCGAATCCGTCGTTGGCATCATCCTGAAGTTTGACTACGTGGCGACCCAGATACAATTTCGCAAATGTGACAGTTCCCTCTTCGAGAAGTACTCTGAATGTCTCATCCATTGTGGACAACTGCTGCCGGCCTTATCTGAATGTCTTCCGAACACCTTCCTGAAGTACGTGGATGTCTTGGTGCCTCTGCTGGGAGTACCCATCGCGAAGGAGCAGAAAGCTGCAGTGAGCTGCATTTTGGCGGCTTTCGAAAACTCGCTCTCCAAGGTGGCTGAACTTCCTCCAGAGTTTATGAAGTCACTCGACCAAGTGCTGTTTCCTCACTTGCCCGTCTGCGACGCAGACGGAAATTTCCTAGCCCTACGATGCTATGTGGCACTGAAGAGCCATAAGAATTTCTCGAGCAAACTCTTCAGATTGTACGCGGCATTCCTCAGTAAGCCTCTGGACTATACTAAATTCTAAACAGAAATGTCTTTAGGAGAAGCGAACCTAGCTCGACTGGCGTTCGAATTCAGAAACAGCAAGCAGAAGAGGATCTACTCCAAGCATCTCTACGAAACCAGCTTGAACACGTAAGAATGTTCTTTTTGTGATATTCAAACAATAAGGATTTAGGATGTTTGGAATGCTTGGGAGAATAGGCTGCTACTTCGATGTGGATCTCAACTTCCTGTTTGACGACACAGCCGCGCCGCGTGCGCTATACGCCAACATCGCTTGTGAGGAAGACGCGATCAGAGGCCCCATTTCTCGCAACACACTGAAGCCCTACTCCAGCGATGCGCTGAAGCTGTTCGAGTTCTTCGCGTATAACAGCGAAGCTCCGCACAGAGTAGCGGCCCTCGAAGCTCTGGGCTACCAAACAGCACCACATCCCCAGTACCTGATAGAAGACCCACTCCGCGCCATGTACAAGGCTTCGCTGACCTCTGAGGCTACGGAAGAGAATATGCCAGTCAAGATCCAGGTCCTCAAGAACCTGAACGTGTTCATCGATCGTCAAAGTGAACGGCTCGAGGAAATGAATCCTTCAGGTTTGGCTACCGTAGCTTTTCATATTTAATCGGTGTCTTCTAGGCTCGAATGCTGGAGGACGGAATCCAGTGATGCGTGAGCTCTTGACGACCGTCCAGACATACTGGGACGTTGTGAAAGAGCTGATCTACTCTCCGAACATGACCTTGCGCCGCAGTGCCTCAAGAGTATGTTGCAAATCTGCTTCTTACAGTAACGCTATCGGTTCCAGTTCGCCACAAATGTCATCAATCGGCGTTTTGTTGTCCCGCATAATTCGGCGCCGCTCCTTATCGCGATGGCGTCGGATGTTATCCCGGAAGTCCGAGTGAGCGCGCTCGAATGCTTGAAGTCTATCGACCACCTTCTCGCTCAGGTTTGAGGCGTATCTCTTAGATGATTCTACGGAGTGTTTTTTTTTGTCTTCAGAACGAGGTGCTCAATGGATTCCGCGGATCTTATAGGTTACGAAAATTGATCTCCGAAGAGCCGTACGTCCGTGGCTTTGTTGATGGACCTGAGAAGGTCGCCATACTGGACACCTACTACAAGATATGGCGAGGAGAGAAAGCTGTCCGCCGCAACATAACCTATAAGTTGGTGTCACTGTTCAACGTTTCTTCCTGCATCGCGAGCTCGGTATCGTCTACTTCTGTAGTGTCTTTTTAAAATCACTTTGTTTAGGAAGGTGCTATCAATGAACTCCTATACGTGGCAGATAATTTGGCGACCTTCTCGTACGTCACAATGGATGAACCGCTCATTGTTTTAAGAGCCATAAACGAGATCTTAAAGCGGAACGAAAGTTTGGTGCTCCAGGAATTCGAGGAAGTCCTGAGGGTACCTGATGATGATGAGGAGGAGGAGGAGCAAGAAGTGACCCATAAGTCAGTATATGGTATGTTCCACCATTGGACCTTTCTACATAAGATCGATATGCCGACGGATTCTCCGCGCGACGGATTCTCCGTGTGACGCATTCTCCGCGCGACGCATTCTCCGGAGTCATATTCTCCGCGCGACAGATTCTCCGGCGACGTATTCTCCGAGCGACGGATTCTCCGATAGAATTTTTCTTAAGATTTTGCAAGTGGGTTGGTCTGCACGCACGTATTTGCATAGGCATTGCGAGCAGAGTAACTTCTGCTCCCGGCTTAGGCTTTCTGCCATTCCTGATGCTCAGCTAATTAAGTTTGGTCAAAAATTCTATCGGAGAATTCGTCGCGCGGAGAATACGTCGTGGATTCATAAGATCTTCTTTCAGATCGATTCCCAGAAGACCGTAGTACGCTGATACCACAGTACGTCAACCTAGTCAAGATGTCGTTGCTGAGGGCCCTCAAGTGCCACCTGATCGCCAGATATGCGTTGAAGGCAAAGTTAGTCCACGATTACTATATATTAAGTGACTCTTGTTTGCTTTAGAGACATTGCCGAATATAGCACAGTGACTTCTCCGAAGCTGGGGTCTGCGCTGCTGCCGAGGAGCACCTCCAATACCAAGCAGTACAACACGAAGTTCGTCGAGAAGTACCTTGAGCGCGAAGGCACGGAGCAAGGATGGCGGATCATGGCGCAACATTACGCTAAGGATTACGCGACGGCGATGAAGGAGGGCGAGGAACTCTTCTGATATTTATTTTATGTCAACTAATAACTTATTTATTATGTCGTTACTAATTACATGTATTAATCGTCTATATAAAGTTTCTAACAGATATTCCCTACTTCCACGTCCCATTCTGGATTACAACGTCTCCACACGTTACCTTCTCACCATTGTGTTATGACTCATTTTCTAGTAGATCCCTTCTGCCTCCTGGAACCAAGTGATGGGATATGGCAGGCTGCATAACTTTGCTGTCTGCGAGCCTCTTGCCGTCTACTAGACTTCTAGTGTCTAGGTCTATCAGACCATCCACGATAATATCCCACTGCACTCCGACTTCAATTTGTTCATTTCACAAAAGCATTATACAAATTACGACTATGTCCTTCTCACGTTCTCCTCTTCTGGATTTCCGTTCTTCCCACCCGCTGCCCGAAACCACGACGATATGCTGGACTTGACCTTGCTCCCGGTGTCCGTCACGTACTTGCCTGTGGAAGTGATGGTGGACGCGATCTTTCGCCCATGCTCCGTGCCTCCGATGCTGTGACCAACGCGCAGGAAGGCGTCGTTGATTGTAAGCTGTCCGGCGAAGGGATGACTAAACAGTATGACTGAGGAAGAGACTTCGTCAAGGATCCTACCCAGGGACAGCCGAGGCGATATCAGGATGATCAGCACATGACCAGATTCTGAAGTTGTGCTTCGTCCTCCAGGCGTCCACAAACGCGTCGCCGAAGTCGGCGAGGGTGTTGCCCATGTCTCCTCTTACGGAGGCCAGCAGGGACAGAAGGTACGCCTGGAACTGCATCCGAATCCAGTCGTCGCCTCCATCGAACGACGCGGGGTCCGTTCGGGACTCGAGCATCTTCAGAAGGAAATCTCCAAAGCGCAGATCGGCTGTAGTGAGGGTCAACTGTCGCTTTAGATCTGCATTGATGATGTCGATTTGCCCCTCTCCGGCGTCGTCAAGCTATAATAACTCGTGTTATAAGTAGAGATCTTCGCCGAAATTACCGTAACCAGGACGTCTATCTGATCCCTTCGCTGCTTGAACAAGGCGTTGGTGGCTCCGACACAATATGCCCGTGTACTGTCCGCCCGGATCATGTCGAGATAGCTGATGCTCAAGTACGGATGGAACAGAGAGCCCTTCGTGAATAGATGGAGTGGGAATCCATAAGAATCTGTGTTGATCCCGGCTGGCGCGATGAGGCCTTCATGTGCTTCGCAAACCAGCTCGGACTGTCTTCTCGGCTTGGTTCCTCCAACAAGGTCCGATAGTCGACCAAGAATGGAGGCCTCGCTAGGGCCTGCTTCTATAATGGAGTGATGAATCACCGGAAATGTACCAACGCCTTACCTTTCACCTCAAGTGCCTCCTCTGCTACTTCGGCGCTTCCTTTGAGCGACTGGGATTCCGAAACTTCCGAAGGGGCTGGTGTAACTGTGGGTTTGGCAGTATAACTAGCAGCTTCGAACAACCCGTCTTCCACTAGATCTGAAGTAAGGAGATGTATCTACTCCGACTAGAAGTTACCTACTAGGGAAGAGTGAGCATAGGCCAATCATCATTTCACACAGGCGGCGCGCGGGGAATATACTGAATACCACCTTCTTCTCAAGCATCAGGAGTTTGAATAGCAGCAGTGTTCGGTGTTTGAACGTCTTCAAGAGTTCGGTTACACTAATATCTGCAAGAGGAGTAGATACATGAAGAGTTCGCTGGAAGTCTCACCCATATAAGCAGAGGCTAGATCGAGCTGCTCGTAGTTGAACATGTCACATAGGTTACTGTACATCTGCGATAAGACTTCCACCTGAAAACAGGAGAACACTATCAATAAGCACCCCCGGCTCCAGCATACCTTCGTAAAGTCGCGTTCATTGAAGTAGGCCTGCGTGATCAGCTCGAGCTTGGCCCTCAAGACTCCGAAGAGCGGCACCGTGGAGAGGACAACGACGCTCTTCTGCACTGAACTGCGCGTTACGTCGGTTGCTTTTGAGATCAAGTCTTCGGAGGCGATTTGGCGGTAGCAGGAAATTCCGAACACTGAACGGTTTGGGTCGTCCAGAGAAGGTAGAAGGAAGAAGATCACGTCTAATCAGGATTCTTTACAACGAAGAGGAGGTGAACCACCTCACCTTCTTCAACATGGTGCGCACCGTCGGGCAATGCCAATGTAGGGAGTCCGGCCCATTGTTCGGGAACTCCATCTTCACCGTTGCCTTTGAGCGGAGGATAGCAGTAATCGATCTTAAACAGCAAACTGTTATTCCAGACGAGATGTGTGTCTAGACAGAATGTCTCAGACGTTAGACAGATCTAGTCGGAAGTCAGATAGGTGCAGTTCTACGAAAGCAATTTTCAGCGGTCGGCCTATCGGAGTGGTCGCTCCTTCTGCAGAGGCGAGCATACGCAAAGCGGCCAAACATCTCCAAACAAATGCTTCTGAAGAGTTATAATGGGGGAGGGGGGGGGTTAAAGCCGATCAAGAGGATTGTGTCCTAAACGAGGATCAGTGCCTGCGAATCAAAAGAATTTGTGTTTCTCCCTATCGCAACCAGCGTTTCCCGCACGGTTGTTTTGATACTATCCACGTGATGCGCACTTTAAGACCAAAGGGGGTCGCGCAACCCACACCACTAATGGGCACGTCAGCAACAAGAGATCGATGAGAAGATGAGTGGGTGTGCAAAACGCCGCCGAATCGGCGCCGCCGATGAAAACAGTCAGCTGTTATGCAGATTCGCAAGATCACCAGCCTCCTGTGAAGAAGGCACAATTCTCGAGAATTTCGGCCAAATTTTCCACAGCATATGCGTTCAGAGGATATAAAACTAGTTTAAGGTTTAAATGAAGCAGACCAACCTGAGCTCCGTGTTTGTGGTGGAACCCAACGACGCAGACGTGAAGGATAGGATGCATGGCGACAGGTCCTCAAGGGGATTCGACCAGAATCAGGCTGGGAAGAACGTTAAGGATCGTGGAATCTCGGGAGCATCTCCATCTGCGCCACCCGCTCCTTCGGGCGTTGTTTTCCTGTTTGCATCTGTTTCGTTGCGAGACCACCCGGAAACTTGTCTCCGTCTAGTCCAGTTCCGTCTGATTATGTGCTGTTTGAGACAAACTTTGCAGTATCTCCCAGACAATGAACAGACTTCTGAAGACAGGGAGGTGTATCCCCATCCGATGGACACAAGCTCGTTCCAAGTCGTTCGCCAAGGTGAGTTCTGAAGGAGTCTCTGAAGGAGAGGAAGTTCAGATCTCGTTTAGGGTGGACATGGACACTTCCGGAGGACGCCGAATCTCGAGGTTGCCTTAAACGACATCCGCAACATCGGCATCATCGCACACATCGACGCCGGGAAGACGACAGTCACCGAGCGCCTTCTGTACATGGCGGGAGCGACCACGGCTATGGGAGATGTGGACTCCGGGACGACGCTCACGGATTTCATGGATTTGGAACGTGAAAGAGGTAAGGATTTACGAAGAGTTACTTGGGAGCACGGGTTACTGTAGTTTCCATGTTTAATTTGAAGCGCGGTTCTTAAGTAAGTAGGGATTCAGTGCTTTCTCTGTGGTTTTAACTGCTGTACTACTTCAGGAATTACTATCCAGTCAGCTGCTGTGACCTTATTTTGGCACCAGAACCGAATCAACCTGATCGACACGCCTGGCCACGTCGACTTCCAGCTCGAAGTGGAGCGATGCGCCCGAGTTCTGGACGGGACGGTTACGGTCATCGACGGTTCTGCCGGCGTCCAAGCCCAAACCCTCACCGTGTGGCGACAGGCTTCCAAATTCCGTCTTCCCTCTGTGTTCTTCGTGAACAAAATGGACAAACCCGGTGCCGACTTCCGCATGTCCTTGGATTCCATCGAACGAAAACTTCAGATGCTAAGCGTTCCGGTCACCGTACCCCACTACAGAGACGGACGACTTCTCAGCATCGTCGACTTGATCAAGAAGGAGAAGCTGGATTTCCAAAACGAAAAGGCACACTGGAGCCCAGTAGATGTAAGTGCTATACCGTAGGCATTTGATAGAGAATTTTGTGCTTAGGAGAAAGTACCTGAATTCGAGACTATGGCCCAAGGGCGAGAAGAGCTTCTTTCGTCTCTCGCTGATGTCGATGACACCTTTGCCATGCAACTTCTGGAGTCCGACACGCTCAACATCGACAACGAGCAGTTGATTCCCGGTATCCAGAAAGCGATCGATCCTTCAACTTCTGTTTTAAGCTCTTCGCGCCGCCACATTGAACCGTACACTCTCGCCGGTGTCATGCGGGTCCGCCTTGAGGTCCCCGGAATCGGTCAGATCTGTCCTGGACACCGTCGTCGACTTCCTTCCATCTCCTAATCAGCGGAACACTGCTTTGAACTCTATCTTTGGCGACGAGCTGAGTGGACTTGTGTTTAAGGTGAGTCTTCTGGGAGAAGGACTGTATGGAGGTTTGCAGCAAAGGTTTTTCCGAGATAAGTTTCCATCACTCTTCGATGATAAACAGTTTAGGTCGGACACGACAAGCGCCAGGGCCAGTTGAGCTTCGTCAGACTCTACACAGGCGAGATCCGCAATAACTCGGCCGTCTACAACGCCAATAAGGCACTCACCGAAAGCAACGTGAAAGTCTTCATCCCTCACAGCGACGAACTTCAGCCAATTGATCGCGTCACAGCCGGCAACATCGCTGTTGTTACTGGGCTAAGACATACCGTAACCGGAGACACTCTGATCAAGAGGTGAGGGCAACTTCTGCTAGGTGTACCGTATACCTTTCGTTCAGTGAGCACCACGGCAAGGAAGCGTCGAAACGGCGTTCGGAGCTTCTAAAGCACG
The DNA here is from genome assembly GCA_016648015.1 of Steinernema khuongi. NCBI lineage: Eukaryota > Metazoa > Nematoda > Chromadorea > Rhabditida > Steinernematidae > Steinernema > Steinernema khuongi. The sequence continues at coordinate 14,887 of JADLIF010002021.1, read as the reverse complement.
AGAGACATGCTCGCCACGCTGCTTCTCATCATCGGGATTTGCATGACATGCACCGGGAGATCGAGGTCGACACTGCAAATTCGGAGTCGGACGACACTGCCTTGGGTACCGGGGGCCACTCGAGTCGAGTAGTTTTGGCAGGGATAGAAGCACCAGATCCAGTGTACTTTTGCTCGATCGAACCACCTTCCGCAGGAGCCATTCACCAGTTCGAGAAGGCGCTGCAGGAGTTGGTCATCGAAGACCCTTCGATTCGAGTGCGTCAAGACTCGGAGTGTGGTCAGACGATTCTGGAGGCGATGGGAGAGTTGCACATAGAAGTTGTGAAGGATCGTCTTCAGCGCGATTACGGGCTGAATGTTTTCTTCGGACCACTACAGGTATTGAAAATATCGATTTTTGTTCTGATGATGAGGATTACGGTAGGTCGGATACCGGGAAGTGATCAACAAGAAGCTTGCGCACACGTGTCTTGTAGAAGACGACTTTGGCGAGCAGAAACGCCACCATCAATGCTCGCTAACATTTGAAGTAGAGCCGACGGAGAAGTTGGAAAAGTTCAAGAAGGTTAGATTGCGGTCGCACTTGGAACTTCATGATGTAGCTCTAGGTGAACGTAGACCTTGACGAAGAATGTGCGGTGCCGTACATTCGCGGTGATTGGCTCAAAGCCATAAACGACGGCTGCCGCAACGCATTGCACAACGGCCCAGTGTTCGGCTATCCCGTGAGCAACGTCGCCATCACACTCAAGTCGCTCACTGCTTCCGGAGGGAAGCTGAATCCGGCGCTTCTGAGCGCTTGTGCTAGCCAGTGCTTGACTGAAGCATTCCGGAAAGCTGGCGCCCATCTGATGGAGCCAGTCATGGATGTCGAGATTACGGTAACGGACGAGGCGGCGCAGACGGGAGTGAATGCTGTTTTGCATGAGTTGGGAAAGCGAAGAGCGAACATTCAAGGTGTGGACGGAGATGCCGAGAAAGGTAAGAAGCCCTGGAAGTGGAGGCCTGTGTAGAGGCGTCATGTCCCTTGAAACTCCGTGGACATGCCCACCCTTAAAATGTTCAAAGTCCATAAATTTATCATATTTCAGGCAACGCAGTCATCGTGAGAGCCCGCATGCCTCTAGCGGAAACGACCGGAATCGCAAACGCTATCCGGACGGCGACTTCGGGGCTCGGAAGCCTGCATATGCAGTTCGCCGACTACGAGCACGTCAGCGAGCACGACCAAGCGATCATCGTGGCGCGAGGAAGTTAATCCAGAATCGTCGTTGTCGCCTTCGTTCCGGCGAAAGCCGCGCTTCGCCGCCTTCGACGGTGCTGAATTATGTGTTGTTATTGTTGTTTATGGATTAGCCGCAATATAGCTGTCGTCTATCACTCACTGGAAAGGTGGCAGAACTGGTTGCACGCGGCGAAAGGAGCTACTTAAACGGAGCGCCGGTCAGTCGTGCGGAGAAGACGATGAGGGATCTTGTGGATGGGACGTCGAAGTCGCTGCTCGAAATCGAGCATCTACGCCGTATCGCCTTCTTCGGAATTGCCTTGTCTACGGTAGCGGCAATGTCTGCGGTGGTCGGAGTCCCGATGCTCTACAGCTACATCCAGCACCTGCAGTCGCACATGCAGCAGGAGCTAGAATACTGCATCCACGACGCGCACGGTCTCTGGGACGAGTACTCCGTCGTAAGTTGATTGCTCCAGAGCTGATCCGACTTCGTTTTCAGATGAACACGATGACCGGCTTCAAAGGTCGTTTGAAGCGCCAGGTCATCTACGTGACGCGAGCAGCCCCCATGGCGCCTCCTCCAGTCGTCTACAGACAGCAATATAGACAAGCGCCCCTCTATCAGCCACCCCAACCCGTGAACTACGCCCGACCTCAACCCACCGCTGCAGTGGTCAACATGCCCCAAGTCTCTTCAGGAGGATGCTCCAGGAGCGGTCCTGCCGGACCTCCGGGCTTCCCTGGCTCCGATGGGCTGCCTGGTCGCGACGGAGCTCCTGGGAATCCGGGCTCTCCAGGACCGGACGCCGCCGCAAATGCCCCTCAAGATTTCTGCTTCGATTGTCCTCCAGGTCCTCCGGGACAATTTGGACCCGCCGGTGCACCAGGACCACCCGGACTCCCTGGAAACCCTGGCCCATCGAGCTTCGCGCGACCTGGACCTACTGGGCCTCCTGGACCGCCGGGTCCTGCAGGTCAGCCAGGAGCTCCCGGTGATCCTGGTATGCCCGGCGAACCCGGAAGGGTTAGCCGAATCGATTTGGGCCCAGGCCCGATGGGACCTCCAGGACCGCCGGGTCCCCCTGGCTCTCCTGGGCAACCGGGTGGCTCAGGAAACAGCTTCCCCGGACCTCCGGGCCCTCCAGGAAGCATGGGACGGCCCGGGACTCCAGGAAACCATGGACAGCCTGGTGGTCGAGGACCAAGTGGACCAGCCGGTGCGCCCGGCGGATGCGATCATTGTCCACAGCCGCGAACTGCTCCTGGATACTGAAAAGACCATAGACATTGACGACTTTGATAATCCTGTTCCATTATGTACAAACAAAAATAAAACGTTCGATCACGGAGTCCCGGCACGACACTTCACGCGGAAATTTTGAGAAATGGCGCCCGGGGAGAGAGTCGGGTCCGACTTCGCCGGTTGCAACACAGGACCTTTGATATGGACACGTTGTAGACTTGTTTCCAGTCTGTGTCTGATGGGATGTCTGTGTCGCAAGTTTGCATTCGTCGCGTCGGGTTGCTATTGATCGTTGCACGTCTCGATTGTCGTTCGGTTCGGGTCGGTCGTACTTTCAATTGTCCATCTTCCAGAGACATTTCCTTTTGTCTTGATCTATCAAATTGATTTAGAGTGCTTCCATTGATTTGCTAACATCCCTATTTCCTGTAGGCGCCGTAACGTGTTGCGATTCTTAGGAAATGATAGAAGATTTTCCCGCCCTTTTATCAGTTCCCTATGCCCGTCCCTTCTAATTCAATTAGTTTAAAGATGTAATTTTTTAAATGTATTTATTGGAATTGTGTCCGTTGTGCTATGATTATTCCTTCTTAATCACAAGAAATACCGTAACCCTCCGGGCGATGTCCCTGAACCGCTGAGGCGGCGTTCCATAGACGTAGCCCTTGGGTCGTAAACGATTTGACACCACCGTGATTAGTGAATGCGATTGATGGTGAGTCAAATAGCTTCTGAGCGCGAAAACAAGTGTTTCCTGTTTTGGGCGATTGCTGCGCGTTTCATATTAACGACCACTTCTAACCAGAAACTGATTATTTCAGATAATCTCAACAAATCCGAAAGGATTTACTAATTCGTTTCCAAGACAAACATTGGATATGGTAAGTGCTCAAGCACAGGCTAAGTACAAACAACTCTTCTTTAGGACATCCGCCGATTCTTAGGCGGAAAGGCGGGGACAAGTGCGTTGTCGAAGCGCGAGTCCAAGCCAACTGACAAAAATGTGACGCCGGATCAGTCACCGAAAGCACTGAAGGCGAAGCGCTCACCTGACGAGAACAAGATGAGTGGCCGGGACCTTCTCGACTCTTCGGACGACTCGGACGGTGTCCTCCCGAAGCGGGTTAAAGAGCACATGCGTGAGAAGATTCGCCAGAAGGAGGCGAAGAAGAAAGCAGAAGGCCGGAAGTCAACTGGATTGCTGGAGCCTCTGATCAGCCCTGATGTTCCATCGACAAGCGGAACCAAGCGGCGCGTGCTGATCAGTAGTGATGAAGAAGAAGAAGTGCCGAAGAAGCCGGTAGTGAAGCGTCGTAAGCAGAAGAGTCCTTCTCCGGAGCCCGATGTCATCATGGAAAGTAGTGATTCCGAAGAAGAAGAAGTGCCTCAGCTTCCTACCAAGCGCGGAAAGAGGAATCGGACTCCTCCTGGCCAAACAAAGCTGAGCTTCGCAACATTTGGCGCCAAGCAGGGTGAAAAGGGTGAGTTAATCCGGCATTTCAATTTCTCTGATCGTTGGTCATTGCAGTAGTTGTGAAACCGGCTCCAGATCGCGTGGAATCACAGGTCAACCGCGTCAGCGCAGCGGACTACTTCGCAAAGTTCAGCAAGACGGACGGCACTAAAGTGAAGAAGGAGAAGTCGAAAGAAAAGGAGAAGCGGCTCAAAGCTGAGGTTGTTTCAAGCTTTCCCATGTTCAAAAGACGCCTGACTTATAAGAACTTCTATTTGTAAATAATATATAAGGATTTAGATGAAGTATTTATTAATATTCACTCGTTGCGTCTTTTCCTTTAAAAGCTTAGCGTTTCTTTCCCCAAAAGCTTAGTCGTCAGCCGATATCTGATTGTTTTACTTGTAGGATGGTGATGACGACGATATAATCTTCGAGTCATCAAAGAAAAAGGCAAAGTTGGTGGACGAGGACGAATCGAAGCCCTTGAAGAGATCGAAGTCGAAGGAAGAAGGACAAAAGGAAGCTTCGAAGAGATCCAGATCCAAGGATGAAGAAGTAGCAAAGAAGGTGGCGAAACCCCTGGAGCAGCCAGAAGAAGCAAAGAAGAAGAGTCCGAAAAAGATCGCTGAAACCGTTGAAAAACCGAAAAGCCCGAAGAAGGCTTCGAAGGTTGATGCTCCTGCGGAGATGCCGAAGAAGACACAAAAGGAAACTCTTGTGAAGGAGCCCAAGAAGAAGGTGGAAAAAGCAAGTAACTCACTTAAAGGCATCATCGAACCATTCCCCCAATTTAGGACGTGGAGCTTCCACAACGCCTGGAACGACCTCCAGTGGACCGCAACTCCTTAATGTGGGTGGACAAGTACAAACCTTCTTCGTTGAAACAACTCGTCGGTCAAAACGGCGAAAAGTCGCCGATGAACAAGCTGTTGGGCTGGCTTCGCGACTGGCCCAAGTACCACATGGGCGAGGCGGCCAACCAGAAGAGGGCCAAGCCCGCTCCGTGGATGGCGCAATCAGATGGAACTTCCTTCAAAGCCGCTCTTCTCTCCGGCCCTCCAGGTACAGTTCCTACATAGGAACCTTCTAAGTAGTTACTTTAGGAGTGGGCAAAACCACTTGTGCCGCTATGGCGTGCAAGGAGCTCGGACTTGAACTTGTGGAGACGAACGCCTCTGACGCCCGAAGCAAGAAGTGCCTCGAAGCTGTACTTGGCGACTTGACGGGATCTCATCAGATCAACCGCATGTTTGGAGAAGATAAGAAGGCTATCGAAAAGGACAAGCTGACGCACGTTTTGATCATGGACGAGGTGGACGGAATGAGTGGAAACGAGGATCGCGCTGGGGTACAGTACATTGATGATATCCAGAGTACATCTGCTCTTTAGATCGCCGAACTGATCCAGCTCATCAAGTCCTCGAGGGTTCCAATTATCTGCATCTGCAACGACCGTCAGTCCACCAAGATGCGTTCTCTGGTCAATCACTGCTTCGATTTGCGCTTCCAACGACCGAGGGTCGAAGCCATCCGCGCCAGAGTCATGACCATCCTGCACCAGGAGGGCATGAAAGGCATCTCGAAGGAACAGATCGACGAAATCATTGAAGCGTCGAACCACGACGTGCGCCAAACGATCTACAATCTTCAGATGTTTAAGTGTGGCGACAATTCCGCGGTCGACGTCCAGAAGAAGGACGTAAATATCGTAAGGAGAACATTTTTACGCACTTTGATCCACCTACTTATTTAGAATACTTTCGAAGCTGCTAGACGTATCCTTAGCACCGAGACAAAACTGAAGGAGAAGCAGGAACTCTTCTTCACCGACTACAGTATCCTTCCTCTTTTCGTCTATGAGAACTACGTGAACATTGGCTCTTCGGAAAAGCTCACGTATGTCTTTCTTCAATTTCTCCTGGCGAAATTGTCTTTTGTAGTAAGAAGCAACAACTGATGAGAATGAAAGCCGCCGCCGATTCCATAGCACTCGGTGATGTCGCCGAGAAGTCTATCCGTTCCTCCGGAGCCTGGAGTCTTCTTCCTACTCAGGTAGAGTTGTGATTTTGCGGATTTTAGTTGCATTGATACTTCTAGGCCATGCTATCCTGTGCCATCCCCAGTCATCATATGAACGGCCATATGCGCTCGATGATCGGATTCCCCTCGTGGCTCGGAAAGAATTCGAGTTTGAACAAGCGCAAGAGACTGGTACAGCAGCTGGGAGCTCACTCGTGTCTGAAGTAGGGGGCTCTCTTCTGGATTCCTATGTAAATCTGACTGCTTTTAGTATGACATCGGATGTCTCGGCCATAGCATGTGACTACTTAGAGCCCTTGCACAAAGCAATTACGGTACCGCTTCTGCAGCGTGAGAGTGAAGGTGTACGGTAAGAGCTGCCTTCCCCTTCCTTCTTTAACTTGTTGCTTCAGGGAGGTTATTGACCTCTACAATTATTACGCTTTGACGAAGGAGGATGCTGACAGCATAGGCGAACTTGCGACGTGGCCCCACATGAACGGAGAGAAGATCCAAACAAAGGCAAGACATCCAGTACATAGACGCTTTAACGCATATCCCGTTTAGGTTAAATCCGCCTTAACAAGAGCTCTTAACAAAGAGCATCGCCTTCTACCGTATGCCCAAGAAGAGATCACGAAAGGCCGTAAGAAGGCCGGTGCATCAGTCGCGGAAATTGCCCTCGATGAAGAAGGAAACGAGATCGAGGTGGATGGCAATGAAGACGAGGATGACGATAAGAGCGGAGACGAAGCTTCAAAGGCGAAGCCTGCCAGTACAGCGGCGAAAAGAGGCGGACGTGGCGGAGCACGGGGAAGGGGAGGCCGTGGAAGAGGCGCGAAGTAAGAAGGTTCCGTGTCTGTTATCCACGTTAAACATTGAATTTATTAGTGTTTTTGTGTTTTAATATACTACGCAGCATTTTTCGGAATTTTCTGCAGATATCGTGGAACCGTGACCTTCTTGTTGTCTTGAATATGTACTCGATGCTGGTGTAGCCCATTAGGGATTCGGTGTCTGACGACGAAGACAGTGAGACGTCGTCGTCTCCTAGATCCGACCAATCGAGCTTGAAACGCAGAACTGAAACAACGGATGAAGTGCTCCTGCCCGTCTCCAAGCGACTCACCATTTGTGTGGTTGAACATAACGTAGACGACGTCTCTCCGAGACATGCTGACTGTCTCGTCTGGGTGCAGGAGACGTTCGTTCAGGAATAAGATCTGGCAGCTTGAGTTGTGCAGACTAATTTCGTCTAAGGAGTGGTTACGGTAGATGGTGCAGTGGACTGGACAGAGCTCGTCGAAGTCAAGAGGGAGCGAGCACTCCTCGGAACTGCCAATGTCGACTCGGAATCGCGGCGGGCAGGTGAAGGTACGAGAAATCGAGACGCTCCAGTTGAGGCAGGAGCTTATTCTGACGCGGACGAGCATGGCGACTGTGATAGAGAGTGGAAAGGCGTTAAGTGGCGGCGGAATCTTATCGTGTGAAGTGCGAAAGGAGGGAGTCCTTGGCTGCAGTTGTGACGGGCAGGCAAAGCCGCCGAGACATCCCTTTCCCTGCTGTCTCAGTCTCAACCTCTGGGACATAGGTGCGACTCACTGATCGCCTCTGAAGTGTGCGTAGAGCAGTGGTAGTGCTCTTGCCTGCCATCTGCGCAGGGCGGGTTCGACTCCGCCTCCAAGCACGGATCTGCCTCCCGGTTCTCGCGACTCTAGGCATTTTGACGCTTGGTATATAAACCGGCATTATAGATGTTGGTTGCTTCCTTACATGGATCGATCAACGAGTACTTGTCGGAACACCTTTTTGGAAGGAAACCCAGCGGTTTACCGTCGTAGACAAAATGTCGTGTCTAGTAGACATGATCCAAAGACCTCTTCCTCCATACGATGTAGACATTGTCATTAAAAAAAGAAGGTCATTTATTAAAAAAAATTATTATTAAAAAATGAAAAAAGAGCACTCTGTCAAAAAAAATCTTCTAGCACTCATTATCACTGAAGCTGAGGCGGAGAGGTCGCACCTTGCCTGTGGGCTTCCTCCGAGGCGTAGTCCAGTTGGAAGACACTTGAGCTTCTTGAGGGGGCGTCGAGGGGAGATCGTCGTCTTCGCGTCGTGCTTCGGTCCAGTTCGGTGTTTCCTCTCTATCGCTACCAAGGCGAGACCGCACGGTATCTTCTTCTTCATCCCAGTCCCGGAGCTGTTCTTCTTCGTCCACTCCTTCCATCGCATTCAACTGCCCCTGGTTCTTTAGCTTCTCCTCCAGCTGGCCTATTAACTTGTACGCGTCGTCTAGCTCTTCTTGCAGGCTGCTCTGATCGCATTCTCGCGTGGAGAAGAAGTTCTTGCGGACGTCGTCCTCGCAGAACTCCCTTCGACAGGACGGACATTTCCTGTCCTCGAGGCGGAGGAGGCACGCCTCATGGAACGTGTCTCCGCATTTGGGAGAGGCGATGGGCGCTGAGACGTCCAGCCAGTCGAAGCAGATGTTGCAGTTGAAGCGAAGGAAGGAGGGCATTACAAAGAGGGTTGGTGTGTAAGACTGTCAGCACTTCGTTGCAGTGGCACAAAAGCATTGTTTTTGAAAATGCTTTTGCCTTATATGCCTTTTAAGCATCGCTTTTGTTTGGGACGATTTGGCATCGCTTCTTAGGCTGCTTGTACTACTCTGTAGAATCCCTCAGCTCGTCCTGCAAAGTACCGTCCCAGAAAATCAGAGTCTCACAACAAACACAAAAGCCCCCTTTTCAACATCTAAAGCGTTTATCCGGACACGTTTGTGGAAGTGAGTTAGAACTTGAGCAAAGGGAGATCGCCGTTCAGTGGGGGCGCGAGAGCTTCTTGAGGGAGGGCTTCTTCTTCTCCTCTTCCTTCATGATGACGCCGTGGGTGGCGGACGACTGGAAGCGGGCCGACTCGACGTAGGAGGAGGAGAAGAAGTGGGGCGAGCCGCGGAGCACGTCCTGGATGTTCTGGACGATGAGGGCGAGGGCGACCTTGTTCTCGACGCCGCGTGGGAGCACGATGTCCGCGTACTTCTTCGTGGGGAGGCAGAACTCCTCGAAGGCCGGCTTCACCAGCTTCAGGTACTGGTGAAGGATGTGCTTGAGCTCGCGACCGCGCTCCGTAGTGTCGCGTTCGACTGAAAGGCGTTTGTTAGAAGGGAACAGGGTGGGAGAGGGGGGGGCAGGGTCTTATGGTCGAGGAGGGAAGAGAGACGTACCTCGGCGCGAAAGACGAATGTCGGAGTCCTCGTCCACGAAGATCTTCATGTTGAACATGTTGCGGAGCTTGTCGTCGTAGAGCACGAGGATTCCCTCCACGATGATCACGTCCACCGGTTGCACCTCCTCGTGGTCGTCTTCCAGCCTGGAAACATTTTAACATTTAACATTTATTACATGGGATCCGAAATTTTACAATTTGCCATGACAACGTCGCCATCTCGTTGGTACTGTTCGCCGGCATTGATATCATCCCTTATGTGACTTCATTGCTCTGTCTCAGGTCATGGATAGATGTTGGCGAAAACACCAGCCCTGGATTTCCTTCATTGAACCTTTTGGTCCAATCCTGGCATTGCCGTTGGAGGTTCTCAGATCCGTAGCTTTTTGGTGTCCCGATGTGCGACAGACTGGAGGTGGAATCCAGCTGCTGCACTGGGCGGCCTCACCTGACCGTATTGACGTCCACCGACTCAACATTGAGCTCCGTCAGGGAGAATCAGCCATTGTTAATATTCCTCTGCTGCACCAGGTTGATTGAAGTTCATTTCGAGCGATTGCGCGCCAGTTTTGCGTTCCGACTGCTTTCGTGAAGTCATCTCTCCATCTTGTTCGTGGTCTTCCATGTGGACGTTTGTTTGGCGGGCGCCATTCTGAGATCCTTGTTGACCATTTCTCACTGCACGTGTTTCCATTAGCCAGTTTCCAAGCGAACGTCCATTTCCGTTTTGTCGCTGCTTCGACGACGTCTTTGACTTTTGTGACTCCTCGCAGCCACACGTTTGTTCTTCTGTCGAGGAGTCTGACGCCGGCCATTCGACGTTCCATTCTTCTCTGTGCCGCGGCTAATCTCTTCTTCGTGTGTTTGGTGAGAGCCCATGTCTCTGCTCCGTACAGCATCGCGGGTAGAACGCACATGTCGAAGAGCTTCCGCTTCCACTTCATTTGTACCGAAGGCGACGTAAGCAGCGGCTTGTGTTGACGGAAGATGTTCCACCCAGCGCTGATCCGTCGGCTGATCTCGATGTTATGGTTTCTGATCATCTGGACTTCTTGGCCTAAATAGACAAAAGATTTGACACACTCCAAACTCACTCCGTTCAGGCATATGTGAAGTTCTTCGTTCGCCATAATCTTTGTCTTTGCCTCGTTGATTTTCAGGCCACTTCTTCGAGACATTTCGTCCAGATCATCTAGCATCCTCTGTAACTCCTCTTCCGAGTTTGCGAATAGGGCAATGTCGTCGGCAAACCGGAGATTTGTGATCTTGGTGCCGTTGATGTTGATGCCGACATCTTCCCATTCCAGACAGCGGAAAACCTGTTCGAGAACTGCGTTAAACAATCTTGGACTTACCGTATCGCCTTGACGAACTCCGCGGTTGATCTCTATTGGTACCAAGTCGTCTCCGAGTTGTATATGTGATTTTGCGTCTTCGTAGATTCTACTTAGCAGCTGTACTATCTTGGAGGGTACTCCTTGCTTCTGTATAGCTGCTAAAACCGCATTGTTCTCGACTGAGTCAAACGCTTTTTCGTAATCGACGAACGCAATGTAGAGAGGCACGCGATATTCTCGTGCCTTCTCTAGGAGTTGACTTAGAGCGTATAGGTGATCCGCGGTAGAGAAGTTTCTTCGGAAACCCGCCTGTTCTGCTGATTGGGATTCCTCCAATACTTGCTCGATTCGTCGATCAATTACTTTGGTCAGCAGCTTGTACATCACTGGAAGAAGAGAAATTGGTCTGTAGTTGCTTATCAGCGCTGGATCTCCTTTCTTGAAGAGTAGAATTGTAGAGGAGTCTGCAAATCTCTCTGGGAGGATTCCGTTGTTGAGGCAATTGTTGAAGAAGTTCGTCAGGATAGGAATCATATCGTTTTTGATCGCCTTCAGCATTTCGGTGGTTATCCTGTCTGTTCCCGGGCTTTTTCCACATTTCATCAGTTTTAACGCTGCTTCTACTTCGCACGGTAGGAAGTCGGGGCAGTCGTCTTCAGATTGATGAAATTCGTAGTCCACATGCACAGATGAGGAGTAGAGTTGGTTGTAGAAAGTCTTGACAACGCGTTGCAAATTTGCTGTTGATGTACAGGTGTTACCATCTTCATCTTGTAACTGGATGATTCTCTTTCTTCCTGTTGACACTTCTCCTCGTACCTTGCGAAGACCACTTGAACATCGGATGGCCTTCTCAATAAGGTTCCTGTGGTGCATCTCAATGTCTTTCTTCACCTCGCGTCTCACTAGCTTGTTGAATTCGGAAAAGGCGATCCGGTCGTTGACAGAGTTCAGCGAGTTTCCCATCTCTTGCCGTCTTTGAAGGAGACTTATTGTGTTGGGGCTCAGTCTCTTCTCTCGGGTCACCGGTTCCTTTGCAAATTCAGCTAGTCCCTGGAGATGTTCTACAATTTCTTCGTAGCAGGGCCCTTCAGCGTGACATGTCAAAGGTTGGGCAGCATATGCAGCCTGGAACAGAGCACGAGAGGGAAAGGGACAGTTATTGGTCTCAAGCTCAATCAAAGCTTCAATCAAGGAAGCAAACTTGTATCCCGAATCTCCCTGCACCCGAGACCTACCTGGAGTTGGTGACGAAGTCGTACTTGGGGATGCGGACGGACTTTCCTTCGCAGAGATCCCCAAGGACACTCATAAGCAGCTTGTGCTCGAAGGCATGTGGGTGGTCGAAGTTGAAGTCGCCCTCCTTGGCCCGCTCGATCTCCTCCGGTGCCAGGTTACGGTAGAACGAGTCCTGCGAGATGGTCTTCACTCGATCGCAGTCGTCTCCGAGCATTTCGAGGAGCTTCTTGCACACGGACGACTGCAAAAATGGGTTTAGATTATTTCTATTATTACCTAAGATTCTACCCAAAAAGAATATTTAGATTAGGTCAAACTGGGAGAAGTTCGCAGTGGCCATCGACAAAAAACGAGACAAACGCAGAGGCATAGACGATGTTTTGCTATTATAGACACCACAGAGAGGGCAAAGAAGTGCGAAGGACAGTCCGATCGTAAATGTTCGCCATCAGCTGTGCTTGTCTGTGCTCAGAAAAGAGGCCATACGAGAGAGACAGAAGATTCACACGGCTGTCACCCAGGCAGACGGCGAATGAGGAATGTTATTAGGGTGAGGATTATGTTTCACATATTCCAAGGCACTTCAAGCAGTGATGGAGAATCAAAATGTTCGAACGGTTTTATGACTCACTTTACTTTAGGTGGAAGGACAGAAAAGGAAGAACATCTGAAGTTTGACCGTTGAGAATTCTCACCGCTGGTCAGGGCTACTCAAGCATTGCATGAGGTGCCTTGATTGTTAGCAGCAGGTCAGCATCCAAAAAGGCAGACCTCCAAGAAATATAGTTAACGAAAAAATAAAACTAGACGTCTCAGACACTGGAGTAGACATAAAACACACCTTTCCACTGGCGGTGCCTCCGGCGACGCCGATGATGAAGGGAGGCCTGCGCGAAGGAGATTCCGGAACGGCCATCACGAGATCTGAAAGTTCGTCATCGCATTAGGACGTCCGCCGACGAGCAATGGCGCGGAGGCGAGCGAGATGTCCGTCGCGCGATCACGGCGCCGACGTCTGCAACGCCAAAGTGCACGGCGGCACCGACGGGAAGCAGCGCAGCCACAACGTCGCAATGCACGCGGCCCGAACGGAAGTGGACGAACTCGAAATACAGGTCTTAGGATAGTCTAATTCCGGATCTAATGCGAATCCATGAGGATGAGCTTATATGTGAAGGCCGAGGGAGGAAAAGGCGATGCTACTGCCGCGCATGGGTTTTGGTTTGCATCGGGAAAGGCTCATTCATTGAATTGAGCTTGAAAACATAGACAAAGAGCCGACAAGAAAGCAAGAAACAAAAGAAAGTGTAAACGGACCCTTCCAAAAAGGTTCGGGTCGGTCCGATGACACCACTGCTGTGAATCGGGTCATTGTTTCCGATCCGAAGCGGTTTTGAACCTGCATGACCTTACCTTGGCGGTGATATGAGAGGCTGAGAACTTCAGGGTGCGAAGTTTGTTTACGGAACGCGAAATCAGTCGATAAGGCGCACCGGTCTCTCGCATTCCACAGGTTCGTTTCAAAACACAGTCGCGGAGGATGTGCGACTTGTCAAGGAGGCAAAATCGAAGATGTGTGAGCATCCAGGGAGTCAGGTTCGCCTGAAAGTTACAAAAAAAGGACGTGTGAGCATACCTTTCTTTCGTTTTATGGGAATGTTTACGTCTCGAGCGATATCCAGCGCCTCTCTACGGCTTTCAGCTGGCGCTCCAAAGGACGGACAAAGGACAACGGCGGCCGCCTCCCATCCATTGTAGCCATTTGACCAATGCGTTCCTGTGACCCAGGCGTGGCACGTGCTGGAAATGAACAAATAGATAATAGAGTTAAACGGTAACATACGGTAACAAACACTGATCTTGTGCTAATCGATTGTCAGTGCTTTGCACCGTATGGTAACACCTCGGTCCACGTGCGAACAGCAGTAAGATCCTTATCCTGGATTGCTCGGTCCCTCATAAGCCGACGGATATGTCCTGTTCGTCCGAGCGCCTGAATTGCTCCATCTGCCTGGACCTCCTAGCTTCACCGGCGAAGGTCGTCGCCACGAACTGTGGCCACGTATTCCACGAAGATTGCCTACGGGTGACCCTTAAGTACAGCAAGAAGACCTGTCCTACTTGCCGGCAGAACGTCAAACACAAGCGGAGTATCTACTTCTCCGTCGTGGACTACCAGTGCGAGCATAAGGAGACGGTGGAAGCGTTGAAGGAGGAGAACGAAAGGTTAAAGCGGACGTTGGAGAAGAAGACGAAGAGAAGGGTGGCTGTCCGACCGCGCCCTCCACCTCCGTCTCCTCTTGGAAACAATGAACCTAAAATGGATCAATCGTTGAGGAAGGCGGGCATCTTGAGGAGAATATCGCGTAGGCTATTTGGAAACTGAGGTTTTCATATGTAAACATGCTTGCCAATAAATCTGTTCAAATCACTGTTTTTGATTGTTCGACCCTTGGCACTTGAAGCTCATAAGGAATTCAGGCCGCTGGCTCTACTAAAGGACCGATTCTGAGAGAGGAGGAGCTAAGAAGGTTAAGCTAAGAAAAAGAGGTAGAAATAGTAGCGCTCCCGGAGAGATGACTGTTGAGAATGCCCGCTGAGCGTCAAAAACGCCGAAGAAGAAGCGTCGTTGTGGAGTCACTAATATTTAAACCACTTTTTCGCCCCCGATCAACTACAATTTCTTCACATTTCGACATTTTGAACTTCTTGTTTCTCCGGTATTTCTTGCCACGCCCGCATACACTCATGTTTACCTACCTACACACCACGTATCGCCGCAATCCGAGTTGCTCATTTCTGAAGGTTTCCTTGTGAGAGAGGAGGAGCTAATGGAAGAAGTGACTATGCCCAATCCGAGACCCATTTTATGCAGTATAGGATCGCTGCAGCAGAGTGACAAAATTCCTGGAGTAATCGAGCACAGGGGGAGTCTCCTTCTCTTAAAAGTGTCCTCTTCTCCAAGCCTCTCATTTCGACTTCGTACCGTGCTCTGGATTACGCGTAATAACCGCCGCGGGAAAAAACCGCCACAGGTAAGAACCGCCGCGGTCAAAATCGCCGCGGGTAGAAACCGCTGCGGGTAAAAAACGCCGCGCCATTTAAAAATTGTCTTAAACAATATTTGCTGGTTAA
>JADLIF010002017.1:0-26040 GCA_016648015.1 Steinernema khuongi | reverse complement strand
TATAAAGCGCTCTTCGAAGCGATGAAAACTGGCCGGGCAATCAGCAGTTCTTCCAGCGTCCAAAGATTCGCGTCGTTGTTCACCTAGGATCCCACGACGAACGCGTTTCGCTCAGCTTCCGACTATACTCACGAGGCCTTGACTTACTAAAGCTTTTGTTGAAACCCTGTTTTGGCCAAATGTGGACGCTAGAAAGCTAAAATCTTAGAAATAGGGATTATTAGAGCTCTTCCAAGTATGACCGACCCCACCAAGTTCCCTCCCATGCCTGCTTCTCACCACCCCTTCCAGGAAGGGAAGCTCCTTGACGAGCAGTTCTACTTCGAGTTTGGCGCACTCATCCAGCAGTTCTTCCGCCTCTTCGACCAGATCTGCGTCTTCGTCTCCGAGTTCAAAGAGTGAGCCCCCCTACCCTGCCCTCCCTGACCCTTCTTCAGCGCCGTCGAGCAGCACCTCGAGTTCGGCGCGTCCGAATCGCTTTTCGGCGACTCTCTCGCCGAGCGCCAGGTCCAGTGCGAGTGTCTCTACCTCATCGGCCTCGTCCTCATGGTGCTCGAGGAGAAGATGCCCGGCCCCATCAGGGAGCGTCTCTTCGTCGCCCACTACAGAACCAAGTAGGTCGATAAACACCAGCAAGGTCTGAGAACCGTTCTTCAGCGTGGAATGCAACCACAACCGCTTCGACCTGCTTGTGGAGCTCTTCCGCACGTGCGTCGGCAACTTCGACTCCCAGTTCAAGTAAGACCTCCTCGATCACCCCAGAGACCTTCTTGATCCCTCCTAGGCGTCTTAAAATCAGTCCAAAACTCGTCTCCGACGTGATCGCCACGCTGCGCAGCGACAACTTCGCTGAAGAAGTGCGTTGCCCGTCGATACCTTAACCCTACCGTAACCTTCCAGGAAAACAGCTCCCAGCACGACCTGGGCCCGGACAACACACTTCAGGCGGGATACATGTTCGTCTGCCTCTTCTTCCAACCGGAGACGCTCCACTCGAACGCCCCTCTGATGCGCTCCATCGTGGACAAGTTCTTCTCCGAGTCCTGGGTATGTCTAAAACTACTTTCCTAGAATTTCTTAACCTAAGATAGGTCCAAGGGGGCGGAGGGTGATCCTTCTCTCAAAAATCCAATTTCTCAACCCTAAACTTCTGGAATGTACAGCCAGTTTGTTTGATGTTCCCCTTTCATGTTTATTGTGAATCATCCGAGGGTACATTTCCAAATATAGAGCTGTAAATTCAGATAAATATTTGGAAAAGGATGGCCTCGAGCCAAAGAAGCGAGGTTTCCCTAGATGAGATCTCAAAAGCCTCGAACTCTCCTGAAACTGGAAAGAAAAGTCCACAAGTCCTTCAAGCTTCGGGTACAGTCACCCATGTTCGTAGCTTAGTGGTGCTTCCTTTCACTTATACCCAAAAACTGTATCGTCTTCTTAACCCCGAGCTTCTAGGTGGTGAGCCTCCACCTCGGCCTGGTCTACAACGTGGCCGAGTGCTGGGAAGGCTTCAAGGCGGCGACAGCGGCCATTTCGCGCACCACCGAGAGCCTTCGAGTCAAGGAGCTGGCGGGGGCGCGCATCGCTCTCCTCCGGGAGATCGACCTCCCGCACGGCCCCATCCTGGTCAAGATGTTCGCCAAGTACGGCAACCTCATCTACCGCTACAACTTCCTCCTCCGCTGGCTCATCCTCCACTGCTGTAGGATCGGCCTACTTTTCCCAGATATGTCTTTCTTTCAGACCAGAAGAAGGGCGGCAAACGAGCGGTGCAACTGGCGGCGCTCGTCCAGAACACTTGTGGGGTCTCGGAGCACGAGCAGCTCGTGCTCCTGCTTAAGATCGCCAACTTCGAGTTCAAGTTCAAGCAGTTCTACGCACGCAGTGTGGCGGAGAAGACCACCACCTGTTCCGCCCTCCGCGAGGAGATCGTCGGCGTCCTGGACCAGATCTCCGCCTGCTTCTCGCACGACGTGCCGCACAGGATCGCCAAGAACCGTAAGTGCCTACTTGAGCAAAGGGAGAGTGTCGTCTTCTTGCAGAGAAGCTGGCCGAGTGGTTCCAGAGCGTGCGTGGGGCTGTGGAGGCGCTCGAGATGAACGACATGAGCGCGCTCAGCACCATCCACTACGTCAAGAAGAAGATCCGCCTGGTGGGTCCCATCACCACAACTACCGTAACCCGACTTTAGGTGTGCGAGATCCACAGCCTGGAGGAGAACGTGGTGGTCAACCAGCTGGTGTTCCGACTGGCGGCGGTGCTGGACGAGCTGCGGCACTGCTGCCAAGTCCATGAGGACTTCTTGGCGCGCATCGAGTCCCGCTGCGACTTCTCCTACGCGTGGACGGTGGTGGACCAGTGGCGCGCGGACATGGAGACTCTTGTGCGCCAGGACGTGCTCCCCATCCGGAGCCTCTTCGCCAAGCTGTCCGACTGCATCGCCACCACCCTCGTCTCCTCGGACGAGCAGCAAGTGGCCGCCATCTCGCTCTGCTACTCGCGCCAACTGGAGCACAGGCTCCGGAACGTCATCCAGGCCATCCCCCAGGACCTCTTCCGCCACGCCAAGAGCATCATGGAGTTGGCGGCGCCTTCTTCTGGGGCCGCCATTGACAAGACCCACATCCGCCAGGTAGGTCTTTGGGGATAGGAATGGCGCTAAAAGGAGATTTATTGCAGGTGGCCGCGTTGGATCGTCGCTTCAAGCTGGCCGAGCTGACCTACACGATGTCGAAGCTCTCCTACGGCATCCTCAACATGAACCTCAGCTGGGTGGGCTCCTTGCGCGTGGACCCGAAGAAGCTCCTGAACGACGGGCTCCGCCGTGAACTCCTGGAGCACGTGGCTTCTGTGGTGCAAGAGGCGATGGCGACGGCCCAAGGCGCGACGCTCCTGGCCACGCTGGAGTCCCTCGGAAAGCACCTCCGCGGCCTCCGCTCCGTCTTCCTCTACATGAGCGAGCACGTCGGCGTCAATGGAAGCCTCCTCTGGCAGCACGAGCTCCGCCGCGTCGTCTCCTACTGGACCGAGTTGGAGACCAACGGCTTCCTCCGCCACAAGGTACGGTAGAACCTTAAATTGAGTGGCCCAGTTTTCGTCTTTACCGTCAAGATCACTTTCAGATCACGGACGAAGACAGCCTCTACCAGTCGAGGATGATCCCGATCCCAGCGCCCCAGTCGATCCAGGGCTCCACGACGCCCTTCGGACGACTCCTCTCCCTCATCGTCGCCATCTCTGATCCGCGCCTCACCTACTTCATCAAAGGAACAGACACTTGGTACGATCTGAAGTCGAAGAAGGCGCTGCTCAGCGACAAGCTCTTCCGCGCTCTCGAGGTGAGTCATCCTGCTCCGAGGCCCTCAAATACCCTCTCCCTCTAGGCTTTCCTGCCCGTGGTGGCGCTCTCCTCGCTGGACCGCATCGCCGCCTTCTCCATCATCCACGCGCTCCAACAGGCCGCCCGGAAGATCCAGAAGATCGTAGCGTCGAATGGTGCCTTTGCCGACGACGCGCCCTTCGCAAGGTCCGCCTTCTTCAAGCAGCTCGACCAGCTTTTGCAGAAGTTCTCCGCGGCGAAGGCGGCGCTCCCCGAGCTCACCGCGACCATCGCCAAGGTGGGTGGGCCTCTGGGTTCTAAGTGTAACGAAAAGTCCCCTTCAGATCGGGCAACTACAGCTCCTTCGACGGCACTTCGTGAGTAGCCTCCACGAGAATGCCGTTGTGCACACGGAGGCCACGGATGCGCTCCGAAACCTGAACGACTCGGTGCTGCTGGATCTCCGCGAGGGGCGAATCGCACTCACTTCGGACAAGACGCTCCTCGGCGACCTGGCCAGGGCCCTCCAGCGTTTCGGCTTCGAGAATCCACTGGTGAAGGTGTACAGCCGGACGGAGTGTCCGCGGAACCTGCCCGTCTTCGCCTTCCTCCTTCTGGTCTCCGTGCTCCCGAAGACGGCGCTCACCGCGCGACGCAGCGACTTTGTCGACCTCGTCCCCCTCACCCTCGGTCTGAACACTCTACTCCACCAGTGGAACCTGCTCGGCGAGTTCCACGACATGTGCGCCGAGCATCGGAAACGGCTCCAGGCGACGCCTTCGGTGGCGCGGAACAAGACCGCCGCGGCCTTCCTGGCTCTCCTGGTCACACACTCCGAGATATCCAAAGATTTCGGGTACCCTTGAACGAGTACGCACCCTGTGATACTACGCAAACTTCGATGTAAAGTCATGTAATTTATTGAGAAGATATATCTGCCATAAGATGAAGATGCTCTAGGGGTATGTGGTGACATGACGTCTGCATATGGACGGTGAGACACAAAGGAGACAGCAGACAGGCAGAAGTAGACTGTAGACAAAATGCAGACAAAAACTTCAAGTCCTCACTGAACAGGACCATTCCTTTGCACACAATGCAGAAATGAAGACGGCTCTTGGACCGATGGAAATCTAATGGACACACTCAGAATCAAGGCATTGACATGTCAACACTAGGACGATGAGACCCAAATCGAATGCTCGTATATGTAGTGACTACGACAGTATCACCCGACATGACAGATTTATACAAAACAGTTAACAGTTTAAGAAATGTGGCCCGTGACACAAGAAACCCTCAGTGGCGCTTGAAAGGTCGTCCAGCTCCGCGCGCCCTCTTCACGTTCTCACGCTTCTCCTTGCCGAACATAGATGTCGACGACGGGGAATGATCGCGGGCGATGGCTCCGGACTCAATCTGCTTTTGGGTCTTCTCGATTTCCGCCTGGACACGGGCTTCGCGCTCCTTCTGTTCAGCGAACTCCTTCTCTGATCTGAAGCAAGGGGGTTAATCATGGGTTCTACGAGTGTTGAGATTAAACGGACGAAGAAGATTGAAGGACTAAATTAAAATTGCTAAAAACGACTAAAAGCGAGAGCAACTCAACCTTACAGGAAAAACCTCCTACTAACGCATTAATTTTCAACTAGCACAGTTTGTTCTTCTCAATCTTCATATCCTTATTATCTCCCTTGACATAAACTCAAAATAACTTACGTGGCAAGCTGTTGCAGAAGGTCGTGGTGCACGGACTCGCACTTTCCGATCCACTGGGAGAGCAACTGTGTCATGTCCTCGATCTCTCCTTCCTGGACTGGATGGGTCATCCAGTCGGAGAACTCCACGGCTTCGTCGCGGCAGTTCAAGCGGCCGTTGCACACTCCGGCATACTTCGCGCTCACGAAGATCTCCTCGAGCTCGCGGACGGACTCCACGCCAAGCTCCTTCTTCAGCACGTCGTACGGCACGGAGCTGTGCTTCGACGCGAGCTTGGCCAGAGTTGCGTGGCGGGCCTTGAGCATATCGGATTCGGCGTCCATGGTGGTTGTGACGTCTGTAGAGAGAACGAATGTTATTAGTCAGGAACGAGGATTCAATAAATGTCGAAAAAAGCGGAGAAACCAATGCGCGAAACGGACGAAGGCGATGCAGACTTAGCGATGCATCCCGACACGACTGGCGTGGATAACCAGGGGCATATGGTATTTAGCGATGCTCGATACGAGTGACCTGTGCCCCTCAAGGGCCGCGCAGATGACCCATCCGTCGTCCGATGGCCACTGCTTCTCCATATCGATCTGCTTGAGCGGACGTTGGCAAGGTCCTGCAGGCGTTGTGGAGCTTCGGGAGTACTCAAAGTGGTGTATTTTAATACAGGTGTTTTGTTATGCTTTGCGCTGCAAGCAGAGCCCAGCTTCAATTGTCCAGACTATGTCTGTCTAGAATCTGTCTAGACTTTATCATCGCAGGCCTTGGTTTCAGGGGAGTCGTTATGACGCCACAGGGCAATTATCTTGCAGGTAGCTTTGTGCACTGCTCTAAACAGACCCAAGCCAGCAGACAGAGACACCGATGTCTGGATTCTGTCTAGATGTACAGACTTCCTTGCAGCGGTCTCCAATTGACGAACGTTTAGGACTTCCTCTAGACGTTTTCCTGGAGGACCTCGTGGCACTTCTAGGTTGATTGAAGTCATTATTTCTTCTGTAGAAATCTTACTTCTTTACAGAGGTTCGAAAAGAGTTCTGACTTCCTTGTCCTGTTCGCCTACTAATCGCAATAGAACGTACTCTCTAAAGTGACTGATAGGAGATCCCTGCAACACCTAGGTGCAAAGTCCTCTCTCGTGGTAATTTGAGAACGCTTCGTGGACACTCTCTCGCCGTCGATATTTAGTGTTTCTTCCGCGTTTCGTTCGTCCAGCCATTCCCAGTCGCGAACCGTTGCCGTGGCTTTCCAACAATTCTCTTTCGTTTTCAGACTCATGGGGACTCCGACGTTGCTCTCCTTGTGTGTTTGTCTCCTTCTTGCGACTTCCTCTTTCGCGGACAAGGAAGACGAACGTCATGGCGCCGTCAGTTCAAAGTTCCAGAGGCTTCACCAAGAAACGGGTCACGACCAGCACATGGATCATCAAGCCATTCTGGGTACCGTAACCGTTAGTTCTCCAGCGCATTCTTTGTTCTTCCAGGTTCGAAGAAGCTTGCCGAGAAGTTCGATGAACTTTCTCCAGAAGAGTCGAAAATGCGTCTCGGAGTGATCGCGACCAAGATGGACGCAGATGGTGATGGATTCGTCACTATGAGCGAATTAACGGACTGGATCTACAGATCTATGCTCGCCTTGGACAAAGAAGAAACTGACGAGAGATTCGACGATATCGATGCCAGTAAGACGAGTACCACAGACCGCGGCTTCTCACAACGTCTTTCAGATAACGACGATGTCATAACATGGGAGGAATACCTGCACGACACCTTCGGCACCGACAACGACTTGCCCCTCGACCCCGAAGATCAAAAACTTCTGGAAGAAGACAGGAGATATTTCAAAGCTGCGGATCTCAACGGAGATGGAAAGCTCAGCATGGAAGAGTTCAGTGGATTCCAGAATCCCGAGCACTATCCGCACATGCACGACACCCTTATTGAAGTCACTCTGAGCGAGAAGGACGTGAACGGCGACGGAAAGATCGACCTGAAGGAGTTCCTGGGCGACGTCGTTGGAGACGAGAACTCGGAATGGTACACGATCGAGAAAAGCCGCTTCAAGGAGGACTACGATCTGGACAAGGACGGCTTCCTCGACAAGACTGAGGTCAGGCAGTGGCTGATCCCTGACCTTAAGGAAACGGCCGCCCACGAAGCAGAGCATCTCATCTCCTCTTCTGACAAGGACAAGGTAAAATACAATTCTTATTCACCTACTGACTTCACCTTTCAGGACGGACAACTGACCATCCAAGAGATTGTCGACGAACACGTCCTGTTCGTCGGCTCAGAGGCGACGAACTTCGGCGAGCACCTCACCATCCACGAGGAGTTCTAAGCGTTGTGCCTATGTACGTTTGTAATTCTTTCAGTTATTTCTTACGTCTGATGCTTTAATGACATCCTAGTTACGTGCATTAATCACACACCCCCGCATTGCCATGTGACCCAACCCTGACTTCTTCTCTACGTGTACATAAAATTTTGTATCAATCTTGCATCGTTATATACACAACTAACTAGTCTACACCGGCGAAGATCTCCGAGTTCTCTATTGCTAGGCAAAGCTTCTCCTTCAAGTCCTGATATGTCGGATACGGTGGCAGGTCTATGCGATTGAAGCTGAATAGATATTGTTATTGGAAAGGCAGGGAGAACACTTCTTACCATGTATGCGCGCGTGGCAGCATATCCGGATGGCCCCACTGTTCTATGGTGAACTTCTGTGGGCCGTTTGACCCGTAGAGCTCTGCGAACCCGTTCATTGGAACGCGCGACGTTCCCGTGACGAACTGCAAGACGCGAGCGCGCATCTCGTTGTTGAAAGACAGAATGCACTTCCAGAAGTTGTGCACAACCTAGAAAGAACACAGAACTTTCAAGACCTTCCCGAGCCGACTGACCTGGTTGTTAGCCGTGTATCCACCCTTGTACTGTGTGTTGTCCCTCCAGTCTTTCACGTCGATCTTCTGTATGCCGCACATCAGAAGCTCCAGCTCGTTTGAGTCGAAGATCTGGAGCAGGTTCGGGGGGATCAGTTCGTGGATTCCCTTGACGATGGCCTGCATCTGCGACTCCACACGCGACACAAATCGCCACTTTATGATGAGGTCGATGTACTCGTCCCTGTTCTCTTCCGTGACGGTTATGTTCCGTCCGTTCGGCTTCAGATCCGTCGTCTTCGTCTCGCCGAAGACGTCTTCATCGACGCAGAACTGGAGGTTCAGGTCTTCTGGGTCGTTGTCCTTGATGTACACAAGCGAGTTAAAGTACTCGTTATCAACGGACTCCATATCCATGAGGGTGATCGGTTTCGCGAGGATCATCTTGTAGAAGGGGCGGATGAAGAACGCGTCCAAGAGCTTGCCGTGGTAGATGGCGATGCCAATGATTCGCCCGATGAAGTGGTAGTACTGTAGATGTTCCGGATTGCACGTGCCAGAATGGGGGTTCACTTGGAGCGTGTAGTTATCTCTGAAATGAACATTCGTTTGATACACCGTGGAATTAGGTTCTTACGTGGCGGAATACTCGAAGAGCCCGTAATAAGGGTTAAACATCTGACGAGAGAGCAGGAACAGCCACTCTCGGGTTATTCCACCGTAGTCAAGACCAGTTTCGCCTTCTAGCTCAATCCAGAGCTTCGAGCGGAGGTCGGGCACCGAAATCTGGCTGATCTGACGGTAGGAGTCTTCGAAGACGTGCGCCCTTCGGATCATCATTTCGCACTTCGCGTTCGAGGATAGAGGCTTCGGGAGGTGCGAACGCAGATACTCGTGCTTGCATTTGAAGTCACGAGAGTACGGTATCGCCGGTCCTGCCAGCTTCTCGTTATCGAAGCGGGGGTCGTCCCATTGTGTGCGTTTCCTGTTGTGGTCAATGAAGAAGACGCGACCGTCGATGTGTATACGCTCCTCCCAGCCAGGCGGTAACGGTCCCAGGTCGTCCACGTTCCTGGCGGACTGTGCGGCCGAGATCTTCTCGGTATCTCGTCCGCTTCTCGGGTCTGTCCACGTTGTTTTTCGATTTTTGTGGTCGATGAAGAACCGACGTCCATTGGGGGCGGTCTGCATCTCCCAACCATCCGGGAGAGGCTCGGTGGTTGCAGAGTCAAGGCTTCTACTGGAGGCCGCGGTCGGAATCGACGTAGCACAAGAGTTCCCGTTCATCTGACCCATAAAGAGAGCCCGCATGCCATTGTCGATCTGAAGAATCTCTTTAGTCGTGAGCGCTTTATCTGAAGTCCAACCGCATTAAGATGCTCCCGAACGTCAGTTGGTGACTCCTCTGACGTAACCATGTAGCGCTGTTCCAACTGATGACGACGGATTTGGTCTTCCCGAACAGATTGTTCCGCCGCAGCTCCGGTGCTAAATCGAGCCAAATTCGCCGAAATCCTTTAAGAGGGGACTTACAGATCGGGACGCTCCCACTGCGTGGTTCGGAGGACGTGGTTGACAAAGAAGGTGCGTCCGTTTGCATCTTGACGCTCCTCCCAGCCTTCTGGGAGTGAATCGGCAGCAGAAGGTCCTGTCCGGGAGCGGCTAGAGCTTCTTTGTGAGTTCGATGATACGGAGCCGAAGGTCGATGTCGACGCGGGGTCTTCAGGGGAATCTTCGGGCACATTAGCGTAGGACAGAGCGATCCTAAGCGATCCACAAACTCTGCTTTTTCGGGAACGCGGGTTGAGGACACAACTTCGCTCCATGACCTCCGTGACATTTGCGGACTCACGGACAATATTGTGCCTGGAGAGATCGAACTCCAGCTGTCCCAGGAAATCATCTCGAGTCTGAAACTTTTTGATGAACGTACATTAAAGTGGCCCGTTACAGTATCCCTTTCTTCTGCACTTTAAGTTCCGATTTGGTTAGAATAAAAAGAAATGGGCTTTTGGGAGAGAGAAAATAGCAAAAGAAGCGACTTACGATTCGGTTGGCGTCGAAGACAAGGATAAGCAGCTTGCAGCTGCGTGTCGTGCGGAAGATGAACTCCTCGTTCCAGATCGGATTCCGATTCTAAACACCAAGAGGAATGTTCCCAAGCACAAGCGGTCACAAACCTTTCGGACAGTTTTGGTCTGCGCCCGGTCCACTTCGATGTCAGAGGCGCGGAGGGAGACGACGACGTAGGGGTCGGACGTGCCGAAGATGTCTTTCTTCGCTAATCCCTCTGCCCTCACGATCTTGATGCGAAGCAGCTCCGCTTCCTAAAGCTGGATTTAGGGAAAATCAATCGTGAAGAACTCACAGAATTCACGTCCGGGAGTCCATAGATCTTGGAGATCTTGGGGGAGCCGTTCGATCGGCTCATCAGTCAGAATTAGTCAGAAGGAGCCGCGACCGGTTTCCAGTGAGCAGGCGGACGGAAATGACACGCGGTCAGACGACGGACGTAGTTCAGACGTAGACACGTCTACTGCAATCGGATGCAAAATATGGATTCCCGAGCGCGCCGCCGGACAGATTAGAAGAAGCGACCGGATTCACGCGGCGGAAACGGCGAGCGAGCGGTCCGAGCACGAAAACTTTTCTAATAAAACGTGCCCACGACGACGACGACTAAAATGGCGAGAAAACAACGGCGAAGCGCCGCAGGCTCTTCACCTGCGGCGTCGCGGGTGGCGGCGTCGAGCGGGCCGCGCTTTGTTTGCCGATGGACTCAACCGTCCCCGAAATGGGTCACCCGATCGATCTCCACTCGTCTTCTGATCGCCGTGCTTCTTGCGAAACGAAGAGGCAAAGGACCACCCACGACGCGGACTGATACCGGAAACACCGCACCTGGGACTGAACTTTGATTTCGGTCCGCAGAAGGTCGGTTTTTGCAAGTTTACCGCGGCGATGCATACCGTAACCAAGTGTAGTAATCTTCCTAGGATGTGTGGAGGGTCCCGGATTGGATGTAATGCTTCTACTGCTCGCTCGATGAACCCTCAAATGTTAATTAAGTCATCTAATTAAGCCTGCCTTCTTGGACCTACACTCTCGATAAACAGCCTAGGCCAAGGAGCGATTCGGACCGAGTAAACCGACTAAGGAGGTATTGCATCTAACCCCTTGATTTAGAAGATATATGGAACTTAAGAACATCTCGACTTTTTCATCCCTGCGCCAGTACGGTCCCAAGAAACCGATTTATTATGCAAAGTACAGAGCATTATGCAAAGACGGAGAGACAGAGTTGAGAAGTTTTGAGTTCTAAAGCGACAGAGACGAATATACAGAGCGTCCGAGGACCGGAGTAAGTGACTAGAGGAAGAAGGACTAAGATGGAGGGGAGGTTAAAGCTGGAGAGAAGGAGATCAGGCCCAGATTCTGATCGTGCAGTCCCAGGAGGCCGTGCAGATGGCCGTGCCGTCGGGACTCGTCCGGAGACAGGAGATGCGGTTCTCGTGGCCATAGAGCACCGACTGGCGCACGCACTTCAGAGAGTCCCACACGCCTACACGGTGGTCGCCGTAGCCCGCGAACAGGATACGCCCTGGAAAGAAGGGGC
Organism: Steinernema khuongi; assembly: GCA_016648015.1. NCBI lineage: Eukaryota > Metazoa > Nematoda > Chromadorea > Rhabditida > Steinernematidae > Steinernema > Steinernema khuongi. Next base: position 14,514 of record JADLIF010002017.1, on the reverse strand, counting down.
TTAGGGTGGGCTACGGTAAGGGTTACCTACCGCTGACGCTGAAGTCGACGCCATGCACCGGGAACAGCACGGACTCCTTCTCGTAGACGCATACTTGACGATCGGCGCGGAGGTCGAAAAGACGACACTAAAGGGTACGGTAGCGAGGAAGAGGCTCAAGGACTCACGCTGGAGTCATCGGAGCCGGTGGCGAAGGCGTCGCCGTTGGGGTGGAATCGGAGAGTGTTGATGTCGGCCTCGTGGCCCTCGAAGCTCTGGACGCACTGTCCAGTGCGGATGTCCCACACGAGCGCGTGCTTGTCGGCTCCCTGGAAGAAGGTGGTGGAGTGATAGGATGCCAGAAGGGACCGAATTTAATCGGTCCCACGAGGGAGCGGGTCTCACCGCGGAGATGAAGATGTTCCCGGTGTCACACTTGGGGATGTCGATGGCGAAGACGTCGCCCGTGTGTCCGTGGAAGTTCTGCACCATCTGTCCGCTCTCGACGTCCCAGATGGCGCACGTCGAGTCTCCGCTGCCGGTGAGCAGCTAAACGAAGGCCTGGACTAGGAAAAGTCGGTCCGGGACGCCTACGAGGTTGTCGGAGCGCAGGAACATGCAGCAGCTCATGTAGCTCGTGTGTGTGGCCACGGAACGCTTCTTCTGCAGGATGTCGTCCTCGAAGCTGAGGGGCACCACGGAGCACTTGTTGTCGAGGCCTCTGGAATCGGGACTCGGAGGTCAATTTGGAGGATCTTTCAAGCCACTCGATCTCTCAAAGGCCATTATTGGACGGGACTCACCCGCAGGCAATCAGCCCGGCACTGGGCGAGTAGGCGCAGGCCATGACCCAGGTGGTGGGCATGGTCAGCGCGTGCTCCTTGTTGGTGGTGAAGCCGTCCCACACGATCACCTTCCCGTCCTGCGAGGAGCTGACGATGTGGCGCTTGTCCAGGCACCAGTCCATGCAGAGGACCTTTCCCGCGTGTCCCTTCAGGCATCGCCGCTGCTTGATGCTCAGGTGCGCGATGGAGTCCAAGCGCTCGGCGGCCTGCTGGATGGGCACGTCGTTCAGCTTCTGCCTCTCTAGGTCAAGCTTCTTCTTGAGATCCTCGGCCTCGCGCACCAGCAAATCGATCGTGTCGACATTCCTGAGAGGATAACGTAATTAGAGCTCGTTAGCGTCCGGGCACTTGGGCCGCTCCTAATTTGTTTTGGCACGATTGTTCGTTCCGGGAGCACTACGGGACGGAATAGAACTCAAAAGGAAGGTTTTGGAAGGAGAAAATAAAGATTGCAGATTTGAAACAGCGTCGACCACACCGGGGTTTGGAATGCTCTGTGTGGACTTCCTTAATACGAAGCGAAACCCGCTAATGAGAGCATTAGAACTTCTTAACATAGTGATTCTCGGCCTTTAGGTGCGAAACAACAGGTTTCAGAGCAATTTGAGCTGAGACAGTTAACTTCTTTGCATCAGAATGCGCTTATCGCTCAGTTTTCGAGGGCCAAATTTGGCCCCTGACTGCGCAACTGGAAGCTACTAATTCCTTAAAGAATCGCTTGGACGGCCTGGCTCCTTTGACTCCACAAACAGCGATCACTCTTAAGCCTTTTGAGCCAGAAAGATGCATTTTTCTGGTTTTTAATCCCTTCCCATCTGGCTCAAATTCACCCATTTCGCCTTTCGAGTTCGAAACTCGATTCCTCCGAAACCTCCAGGACTAGTCCCCAATCTAGGAATTCAGCTTCCTGCTTTCCCTTGACTCCTCGAAACCTAAGAACCGACCTGGCGCTGGCGTCGGACAGCGGCGGCTGCGCGACGTTCTCGGGCATCCTGGAAGTAGACGGCTTTGAGACGGCGAACTTCTGGAGTCCTGAAGTAGAAGGCCGATCGGACTCTTCGGGGATGGGATCGGCGGCGGTCGGCGTGGAAGGATCTGTCGTCGGCGACTTCGGCGTTTCGCTCATTGACTCGGCGGAGCCGACGACGCCTTCTCGGACGAATTCGGAGGCGAAAACCGATATTTGCGCCGCCGCCGGCTTGGCCGCCCTCCGCCGGCGTTTCCCTCAGGGCGCTCGTGCCAGGAACACGAGCCGCCGGCCGAGTGAGGGGGCGGCGAAGAATCGATTTGCCGAGGAGCATGTCGCGGGGTACGGTAGCTCGAAGTTTGGTTCTTTCAGAGCTCAAAGGGAAGCGGTTCTGGGATCGGCGAAGGACTTCATGGGCTTCAGGAGGAAAACTGATTCTGGGAAGCTCCCAGCTTGACTTAATTGTGGTACGGTAGTTCGGAATTGGACTCTTTGGGTGCCGAAAGGGGGACGCCTCTATCCAGGATATGCATAGTTATATCCGCCGGAACCAAACCACTTCCGGTCGTCCCTCGGCTCCGCTATACTCTTTTGTTTCGCGCGTCAAGGTCGCCTTTCGCCGCAAAAAGCTTTGCGGATGCCGGATAACCGATTATGAGGGCGACCGATTATCCGACCCGACCGTTGGAGGTAAACCGGCTGGCGCGCTTCTCGGAGACTCCTGTTTGCCCAGGAAGCACGCGCGCCCGCCACTCGACTTCCTTTCACCTCGATCAGCTGTTTTCCCTCCGCACGCTCCGGATGCAGCCCTCCCGATTCCCTCAGGTGCCTCCACAGGGCGACCCTCGAGGGTTTCCCCGCTACGAGAACCGTCTCCGGAGCGAGACGGCGCGCCGCAAGGAGTTCGAAGTGATGGGCCGTGTGATGAACGTCGACTCTGGGTTCTACCGTACCTCCCAAGGACTCCTCAAGATACTTGAAATCGCAAGTTCCAAGCCTCCTCCTCCAGCTCTGATCCTCTCCTTACAGGTCCTAGCCTTCCTCGCCGTGCTCCTCGTCTCCAACTCCTACGGCGTCTACGGCGAACGGAGCTTCGCACTCTTCGTCTCCTTTTTCGCCTTCTTTAACTCCTTCATGATCCTCGTCGCCAAGATCCTCACTCTCCACCTCCACTGCTCCCAAAAGGCCTGGTTCCTCACGGTACCCCTCTCCGCCCCTCCCCTATCTACCATATCCTTCAGGAGTTCATGTTCAACCTCGTTATGGCCCTCTGTTTCGTCGTCTCCGGCTTCATGATGGGCTACCTCAGTTCGGCCCACTGGGCGATCTCGAATCCGCGGTGGCAGACGATCCCGGCGGTCGCCGCTGGAACGCTCTTCGTTGGCGCTCTCGTCTTCCTTCTTGGTGAGCTAGACTACGGAGACGGCTCAGATGAGTCTTATACACACTTTAGTCAATAGAGCATAGGTTTCAGCACACAAAAAGGGAGATTTTAGAATAGATAAAGTTGCGAGATGGGAATGTTGACTCACAGCTCTGTATAACGAGTTTCTTCTGCTTGTCTTGCTACTTTTGCTATTCTAAGCACCTTGCCCACAGGTTCTTTGCCTCCTCTCTGTTTTCCTACAGTATTACACTGTTTTGTTGCTTCTTGAGAATTCAACTTACAGTTTTTTGGAGTAGATCCTAGAGTCAGAAGAGCCGAAAGCTCTCCCAGTGTAGAACTCTGAACCCTCTCTTTGCAGATGCGTTCCTCACAGTGAAGGAGCGTCGCCGCTACACGTGGCATCCGAATCCGAACGTCCCCAACGGCGGCCTTCACAACCGCCTCCCCTCGTAAGACACGCCGAGATACTGTAGGCTTTATGACTCGTTCAAGTACTGAATAAAGATTCGTTCAAACGTCGTAAGGATCGTGGACGGTGACGCGTTTCGGAGCGGCTGCTGAACTCGGCATGCCGCCATGGGCGACTTCGTTGTGTTTCCAGGCGAGGAACTTCAAGTAGCAGTCGAAGGCGTAGGTGCACATGGCGCCAAAGGCGAAGAACTGAAAGAGGGACGTTGTCGAGAAGGGGCGGGGGCGAGGCGACACCTCACATACCGAAGCGAGGCCCCAGCCGGCGGCTCCATGGAAGCGCATGGCGGCGATGGCGAGCATGCTGCCGGCGATGAAGAAGAAGATGGTCCACGCGAAGCAGAAGATCATTTCGGAGACGATCCAAGGCACCTGCTGGAGCTGGTCCACGATGCGGAACAAGTAAAGCAGCAGGAGCGACAGGGTGACCATGAAGCCGAAGATGGAGACGAAGGTGGCGAAGCCCGCGCCGGAGAAGTAGCCGGGACCTCCGCCCACCACGCACAGGAAGGTGATCATGCAGAAGACGAGGGCAACGCACTTAACCATGCCCCCGAGCGTCTTCAGGTAGGACGTGTCCAGGGTTGGCGTTGGCACGTCCACGGGCTCCGCCGTGGGGGTGCTGAAAGGAAGAGGGTTGAATCTCAGATTCGGTGCCTCTTCTGGTAGGAAGCATCGGAAGGCGACTACAAGTCAGGATCAAGCAGACAGTAAAGTAAAGCAGACAAGGACACCCTAAAGTAGACACATTCTGCAGACGAGACAGACCTGTAGCTGTAGACATATTGGGTGGTCGTGGTCGTCTCATACATTGGGGCACTGTTGGTGTTTTGATCGCGGAAGACGGCTGACGAGGAGGACGCCGGCTGATCGTCGAGGCGAGGGGGCGGAGGGCCGCAACTTTTCTTTACAACACTGTTTGGGCGTTGTTTCACCCGATTTGCGGCTCATTCATCAGCAACAGGCGATCGATCGCCTCCCGAGTTGCGAAAGAAGATCCATGGACCCGGGGGAAACGACCAAGGACAACACTAGGGCTAAGTTATATTTATACATTACAAAACCTCATTTAATATATCATCTCCATTAGACAGTTCACAGAGATGACCGATCTGCGAAAGTGTGCATGTAGTGCCAATGTTGGTTAGTATTTCGGAAGTGACTGGAGGTCCAGTCCGTTCCCCGCTCCTTGCGTTCTTTGGCTTCGTCGCGCTGCCTCTGTTCGATCCACCGTTTCGAGTTGGTCGCAGCAGAGATTCTGTTGTGGAATAAGGCTGCGGTCACATGCCTCCATAGCCGACGACTCTCTCGATCTCCCTGCATGTTCACAGATTCGCATTCCTGAAAAGGCCTAAAGTAGGACCCGAGGACCGACGAAGAACATACCTTTCTAACTTCCTCCTTAGATCTTACATCAATAAACACGTACTCCTCGCCGTTCGCGGGCTTGGCCATCATGACGCCGTTCCATTCACCCTTGATAGTCAGAATTGGCCTCTTGACGCCATCTCTGTAAACGTTTCCAGAAACTCGGTGCGCCTTCCCTCCGAAGAACGGTTTAGTTAAGAATTCTACTTCAGCGTAATATCCAGTCTTTTCACACCTGATGTCCACCTAAACCACGGAATTGACATATAGATTTTCCAGTACAGTATCCCTACCTTTCCGCCCAGTTCCACCCATGGCGTGCTCATAATAGAACGACCGTAACCACTAGGGAATGTCATAGTATACTCCTCGTCGAACTCGTGCAGCTTCACGACGCCTTGTCCAATGTTTGCAACTCCTTAAGCATACTTTAGTTGGCTACCCCAAGTTCTCTCTTACCGATAGATAATCCCAGGAATGATGACTTGGTCCAAATGTGGGCGTTAAAGGAGATTTTTTTCGATGGCACTTCAGCGTAAAACGCGGAAATTGGAGGGTGGTGGCTGACTTGTTCGGCGATGAATGTCAGCTCATTGATGTCGCTTCCAGGGTAGGGGCCAGAAGTAGTCTTGATGCCCGAAGCCGGGAGCTCTGGGACCTTCCAGCGGCATCGGAAGGTTTCGCCGAGAATGGGATTATACGGCTTCTTAGCGACTCCACTCTTGCGGGCGGCGTAGAAGGCGTTCAAGTAGTAGCGGACCACCGAGATAAATCGCTCTTCTGGCGTCGAAAGTTGCGTGGATACAATGAAATCGTCAGGATGGGCGAAGAAGTCCGCGTACATCTCCAGTAGGGACCTCCGTTCCAGAATAAAGGTCGGCAGGGTGACTTTCGTCAAATCCATTCCGACGCTAACCTACAAAGATCAATTAGAGGATGCCACTTAACTCGTCGGACAAACCTGCGAAAGGAGGTGCATTAGCACGCTGCCATGCTGCTGCTGGACGTTTCCCAAGTCGGATTCCTGGTTGTTATCGTAGATGGCATCGAAGTCCTCTCCATCGTCGCCCCAGTCAGGTTCGGACCTGGAGGCGGCGCCGGCGCCGTTCTCGCCCTGGAGAGTCTGGGCGTCTTCGGATTGCTGACGGCGCGCAGAGGTCCTCCGGAATTCGGGCGACTTCTCCCCGGTCATGGACTCCGCATCGAAGAACTCGTCTTCACTACTCGAGTAAGACAACGGTGGCACCACCATGCTCGAAGTAGACCCCTAAATGGAATTAGCGTCTAGCATTAGTGTCTATCAGACTGTTGAGTCAGCACTGCATGCTCCGATCGATAATCTTGAAACGAGTTTGAACCAGAAAATAGAAGCTGATCTTTGGCGAGAACGATAAGAGTATTCGCGCTGGCAACCCACCTTACGGTCGTCACTGACATCGTCGTCCTTATCGTCTTCCTGCTTGTCATCGTCGTCGTCATCGTAGGCTATTCCATCAATCCTTTTATGAGCCATCTGCAGGCAAATAACGGAGTGTTTCACGATATCTATTAGGCGGTTCGCGCTCCCGAGAAGGGCTTGGACCTCCTTGCGATCGCCGCCTGCGGGCGTCTCTGACTTGTCCAGCAGACGCACCTGAAGCCATTCGATGATTTTGTGTTTACGTTTGCTTTGTTCACCTCTTCGATCAGCACGCTAAGCTGCTTCTCGGCATCGGCGATGTGGTTCTTGAGGGCGACTCCAGGCGGATCCGCGACCGGCTTATAGTAGCCGCATTTGGAATGAATCACTTTCTCCAGCGCTTTGACCCACTGGTCGCGCTCGTTCTGGTCTCTGCCCTAAATAGCTGTGTGCTTGGCTGATAATGGAAGGCCCCTCCCACGCGCTCTAAGCAGCGATGACCGTTTTAACGTTCAATTTATGTCATTTTTTCAGGCTTGACTTAGAACAGAAAACGAAGTAATGTTTCCAGACTACAACAATCCCTATAGCAGACCCGGCGGTCTCGGAGACCTGATAGAACTAAAGTATACACAAAAACCGGCTCATAATTGCTCTAATGACCAAACAACCTCGAAAGAAACGCACCTGGAGATGGAAAACCTTTCCGTCGACGGTCACGGTGAAGAGCGAGTTGTTCTCGCCATCGATCCCAATCTGCGCTCCACGTAGTCGAATGCATCCTCGCTGCTGGCGTCGCAACATTTTTTCGCGTGACGTGTAGTAGCTGAGCGCTTCGTCGCCGAGAACGAACCACCGGTACTGCCAGCCGTGGATCACGTTCGTCCATTTGGACAGTGGGCCCTCCATCGGGGCGAATATGACGTCCGCTGAAAGGAACTCGGAGGCTAAATTCAATCGCGACGCATCCTGTTTGAATCAGCGACGGCAAACACGATGCAAATGCCCCGGCGCGGTCGATACTTATCACGCATCGATCACGAGCATGCGAGGAAAACAAGTTTCAGCCCCAATGAGGGATGACCAGAGGACGCAATTAGAAGCAGGCGGCTAACGGCACACGCGGAGGGAAATAGGAGACAAAAACAACCAGCGATTAAATATCCATACGCTCTCAATTAATGCGATAGCGGCAAAACGAGCGCATAACAGTACCTATTTATCGATCGTGGGGCCTTGTAGAAGATCGACAGGCCCGTTTCATAGAAGCTCGATGGTCGATGAGCCCCTGTACACTGCGCGCCGAGAAATGGTCCACATTGAGTCGGCGTCGAAGAAGAAGATCAAGGCGAGTGGGCGAGTTCGGCGACTGTTAAGTCGATCGCGCATCCCTCGCATGCGTCAGCGAAGTGGTTCACTGTGCGCCGGGTCGAAGAAAAAAGGAGAAGAGCGCAAGGGGCTGGAGAAAGGGGTCCCCGAAGGAGGCGCTCCAGATGGAGATCTTCCCAAAGAAGGGCCAGGTGGGACAGGGACTCACAATCGGATGAATGTAACTTGGGAGTTGACAAAAGAGTATTTATGATCGGAGGTGCGAACGTAGGGATCGAACGCATCGCGAGCTGGGACGGCATTATGGCCCCATATCGTTCATTGATCTTCTAGGTCGTCAGTTTCAACAAACACCAAAACAAAACAGCGAAGTCCAACAAAGATTAAGAAGATTCCGGTCCCAGATATCATCTTACGTACTTTGAGGATGCTAAAAAGATTTCAGATACTTGACGAGCTCTAATCTGAAATCAATTTGCTCAAAAAGAAACCGTCCTTCTGATGAGAAGAAGCTTAGCGAGCGCCGATTTATCTCGTTAATAAAAAACCAAGTTAAGACTTAAGGCGGTTTCCAAGAAATATCGAGTTGGAGTAGTGCGTACAACGTCCCCACTACAATCCGCCCGCGCTGTCCCGAAGGGAGTGATCCAGAGCGTGCCGGAGAAGCAGAATTGGAGCCTGGGGAGAGGGAATTTCCGAGCAGATACGAACGGAGCGATTAGTCATCTATCCGCTTTCCGCTTACCCTTCCTTCGACAGCGCATCTTCCGAGGCGCCACGAAGCTGTCTCGCTACTGGCTCCCAGCACGAACAACCGGAACACTGAGGCGTCCCAAGCGATATCGATTGGCATACACGCGTGGCGTCCAGATAAAACACGCGGGGAGTTCCATTCGTCGTCCGTCGTCCGTGTGAGCCAGTGCTCTCGCCAATATTCGCCAAGAAGCGCCCCGAATTCGCCGTGGCTTCAAGTGTGCGACCCGTAAACGTACGATAAACGGTTCCGTTTATTCGAATCGTCCGTTTATGGTTTGCAAACTGGAAGCTGCCGTCCCCACCAGCACAATGGCGCCGCAATTATCAACATGGACAGAATTGATTCGAGCACGTAATGCATATGTGTGGGCTGACATGTGTTCATCGTAAATAAATGTCGAATGATGTCCCTGTGGAGTTGGAAGCAACCAAAACAGGGCAAAGGGAGGGAAAACACGAGGCTTCAGAGGATGAAATCCAAAATTGAAAAGTAGAGGTCGTTTTGGGAAAGGTCGGGCCGCTTCCAGGCCTTGGTCCCCAATTCTTCTTTCGCTACTTCAGGCTCAGGAGTTTCAACATTTCGGGCTTGAAGTAGCAAACAAACATTTGGGGCGTATCAACTGGACATCGGGACTCTTGCCCTAGATTCAAACTTCGATCAAAAGCCATCTATGGGTAGGCTCCGATGAGTCATATCGGCCCTGCCCCCTCCTCCTCTTCGTCGAGAACTTGCTGTGGAAGTGTGCAGAAACGGACCCAATGCACGATCAATTTCCGCTCCAAGTGGAGTGCTGCCGCAATAATCTCACGTGGACTTGCCTGAACGAGCGCTCCCCGAACACGGTGATCATAGTCGCACGGGCTATGGTGTTCCTGAACTCTATCTTCTTTTCCTCTACCCGGCATTCAATCCACCCGTTTCAGATATGCTTCGACTGGGCATCTCTCAGTCCCTTCGTGCCTGTGGAGCCGTGCGCTCCTTCGCCGACAAGGCTTCCGTGCCCGTCACGCGCCTCAGCGACGCCAAGCGGAAGTCGCTCGACGAGGTGCTCGGGTCCGCCGAGCACAAGAAGCCCATCACTGTAAGATTGTTTGGAAGCTGTTTTTCGTTGCAAAGACCGTCTTCAGGTCTCTAATACTGTCGACGAGACGATGGAGCTGGCCGGCATCCCCGAGGACCACATGGAGGCGCGCACCGCCCGCATCTTCAAGCCAGCGCGTGAGGCCACGCAGACAGCTTGGAACAACACCAACGTGTGGAAGATCGAGCTGGACAACCGTGAACGCTGGGAGAACCCCCTCATGGGATGGAGCAGCAAGTAGGCCCGTCCCTCCTTTACTCTCGTTTACCCCGTTTTCTAGTGCCGACCCCCTGAGCAACATCTCCATGAATCTGGACTTCGCCTCTGCGGAAGACGCCATCGCTTTCTGCGAGAAGAATCGCTGGGTCTATGAAGTGGAGAAGCCGAAGGAGCGCCAAATCAAGGTGAAGAGCTACGGATCGAACTTCTCCTGGAATAAGCGAACTCGTGTTGGAACGAAATAAGACGATTTTGTATAAATAGAGTCTCATACGTGCATGAGTAAATTAGTTCTTCTTGTCGATACCTACCGATCTACGTGATTCCTCTGGTTCTGGCCAATCCTCTACTTTTACGTGTCTTGTAGTTTCTGAGAGAGTTACCAGGTGACGGTTATCCTGCATGTAACCATGATGTCCTTTAGGCGCGATGTCTATAGTCTTCAACAAAGACGATGAGACGCCCCTCGACGCAGCCACGATAGAGAAGATGTTGGAGGAGAACAGTCTCCTGATACAGACCATCAAGTCATACCAGGCACAAGGCCGTGCGGCAGAAGCTCTCAAGTACCAGCAGCTCCTCCATCGGAATCTTTATTTCCTGGCGAACGTTGCCGATCAATCGCTGGCGATGGAGCTCAACGACGAGGCACAGGTAAGCGAATTGAGGTTCCCCGTAAGGCAGCGGTAGGTACTGTATATTTCTAGACATTTAGACATACTTCTAGACAACTACCATTTTACCATTTTGGTAATTGTCTGCTAAAATGGTAGTTGGTATTTGTCTGGAAGTATGTCTAAATGTCTAGGAATATACAGTACCTGCTGCTAGACAGCTAGACATGTTCATTAATTTCAGACATCCAATACGCAAGCACAGCCCATCGAGAGGAATCCGACGCCTCCTGCAGTGCACGTCCCTCCGACGCAGCCTCCACAGCCGGCTCCTCACGTGTTCCAGAGCGCACCCCCACAACAACATATGCAGCCTCCAGCCCAGCACCCCCAACACGCTTACGGAGGGCCACCGCAACACCAACCACAACATGGATATCATGGTGCCCAGATGCATCCTCACCAGCAGGTATACGCGCAGGGGCCGCAAATGTCCTATCCTGTAGAACAGCGCTCCCCTCACCCACACCCGGGAGCCTCACAAGCAGGAATGCAAATGGCCCCGCAACAGCAGCATCACCAACAAGCCCCTGGTGCCTACCAACAGGGCTACCCTGGAGCCATGAACGAACACCAGATGCAGTACATGCCAATGCAGCACATGCAACCACAGCCAAGGCCCATGTAGCCAGCAAGCCCCCGCCATTCGACTTGCCGATCTTCTTGGGAAACGGGTCCCGACAACCGATCCACGTATGGAAGAAGTCATTTATCTGTACTATGTTTATGTGTATGATATAAATAAATCCTGAATTCACCTTCGCTCGTCTTTGCACTAATTACAGAGGTTCCATGGTCATTGGGAAAGCGTGATGACTCCTTCTGGAGACTATCCACAAAATTCTGAGGGTATGTACTGTAGGTGGTAGGGTTTTCCGAAATGGGACCAGACTCTGGATTCCAGAGCTTACTGATGTGTAAAGTCTCCCGCAACGAATCTTCAGCATCCACGCGCATTGGCCGTTCACAGTTCGTTCCTTGGCGTGAATCTTCGCGCGACCGAAACGAAGGCGCGTTATGGTCATTCAGTTCAACTGCCGTGTTGGAGGTCGATCCAGATCCTCATTGTCCTGCGCTCCTTCCGCGTTTCCCTTTTCCTTTCCTACTTCTGACGGAGCAGATCTACGCCTCCGTCATGGACACCGTTCCCCGCTGTTTCGTCAAGAGGGTCATAAGGACGATAGCTTGGACGGGACCGGCGCCGATAGAGAAGTTTAAGAACCTAACGAGCTACTTTGGAGCTTATGCGTCCTTATTCGTAGACCACTTCACTATGTGGTTCGCTTTAATTAAGAACGGAACGATCGAACATTACGATTACGACGAGGATAAGTCATATAAGACGACAGAAGAAAAAGGAACTCGCAAGATGTTATGGTTATTTCTTGTTTTTTGCGGAGAACCGGAAGAAGGAGACCTCGAAGTGGATACCGCTGCTTTAGGCGACATTGTCCGCCAAGGAGGCCAAGATTGTGTCCTGACGCTCAGAGTGCAAACGCCTCGACTTGGAGGGAACGTCCTCGACTTCTTACTGACCTGCAGGATAGTTGAAATTCGAGTGTCTGAACCCGTTGAGGGAGCCGTTTGGACTCTTCTTTCAAAGCTTATCGCGAAGGGAAGACTTGTCGTTTGCCTGATCTCTCAAGAAGAGCTGAACGAAGAAGCTTCGCAGGCGGTGCTCCAGCTGTTTTCTCAAGATCAATTCCAGCTTCTCTTCACAAGTTGCTACCAAACCACTCGCCGCGTTCTGGAGCACTGGAAGAGCGCGGAGGCCAAAGTGGGAAAATACGTCCATCTCGACATTCGTCAGGGCGACTCTCCGGATTTTTTAAACGATCTCCGCAGTTCTCAGGAGGAGATCACTTCTCGAGAGGAGAATCTGGCGATAAAGGCGAGGTTGCCCTACCTGAGCGATTCTTCTTTGAGTTTTTACGAGTGGAAGTCCTTCCACCAAGAACGTCGCGTGTATTTCAGCTTCTACGACTCTTTCTGTTATCGAGGTCCGATGTCCTTAATAAGCCTCGGAATCATATAACCAAATTGTGTTTTCCGAGTGCAGTTTCCGGTGCCAGGTGATGTTCTATGGGAGTGTTTTTGTGGGAACAATACAAATGTGTGTTATCCTCGTGCAAAGAAACATATTAAGAAACGATCCACAACCGTTATTGGTATAAAGATCCGAAGGGATAAAACCAATTCGGTAAGTGACATTATAATCAGTTGGCACTCGATTCAACTTTGGCTCAAACTAATTCGGGTTTTTGGAGTTTAGTCGCGTTTGAGTCAATTTTACTTGCTTATAACTAGTGATATTCGTTCCCCAAGGGTAGGGGCAAGTCCACGAAAGCGGCGCACTTGTTAGTTTTCATCCAGGCAATCATGCTACCAGTCTCAGGTGGCCCGGAACCTCGAGCCCCTGTTGGACAAAAAAGAAGGACGACTCGGGCGAGCCGGTCTGTTGCACCGCCACCATGCGGTCGACTCCCGGTCACCGCTTAGGGTGAACGCCGATGTCCCTCTTTCCCCTATGTATATTGCAGCCCCCATAGTCCCCTCGTAATATTCCCGTCATCTGTAGAATGCCTCCAAAAAATAGAGCTTAGGTTTGCAGAGGTTAATTTTAAGAGCGCCACTCGAGTAAACGCTACAGTCGTCCTCACAGGTCGTGATGAGGAAGACGCGCTCGTCGGCCGTCGACAAGCGAGGTAGGAATTGTTGAAATATATGACTACAGTATCCACCGCACAAGGTTGACTTAGAGCTGATCCTTGGGAGGGAACAAATCGGCTCCTTTGAGGTGTGACATGCACAAAGCGTATACGTTTTTTATACAAAGCGTATCCCTGGTGCCTATAGTTCGTATATAGTTCCTTTGTGCCTTCCAAAGCTGCAGAAAGGGCAGTTCAAATTGCCTGATTAGGGGATATGTCACACGTTCGTCATAGAGCTTCCACTTCGATTCACTACCCTCAAGAACACTTAGAGGAGTTTCGTTTTTACACACTTGCGCCATCATGTGCAACGACCGTCGATGTGGTGCGAAGTCCAGAAAGCTGAAGTACGGGTTCTGTTGGAGAGGCTGGATTGTACTCGCGCTGAGGAATTCGCAGAGTCCAAGTCTTACCGCTATAGACGTACGAACTTTCCTTGCTGCGCATATTCGGGAGATCTCGCATATGAACGCCAATGCTATGAAGAAGGTGCTCAAGACCATTAGCGTTGAATTGAGAAAAGCAGCGTATTTTAAGAATGCAGGCGCTCGCGGCTTGTATACTCTTGATCGACGAGGTCGGTCAGAAGAAGCGTATATGTTCAGTAGCTTCTTTTGCTACACCAAATCCGAAGAAGCACTAATTCGAGGAGAGCTTCTGACGAATATCTGTACTGGAGAGCATGGTTGGAAAGGCCCTGGAGGTGATGACCTCCCACGCTCGGTAAGTTTTTAGTTCTGCAACTATGTTATAATATTTATGTTCAGAAGAATTCACCGCCCCCCGTGCACGCACAGCCCATTGAGAGGAATCCGACGACTCCTGCAGTGCACGTTCCTCCGACGCAGCCTCCACAGCCGGCTCCTCAGGTGCTCCAGGGTGCACCTCCACAAGTGCACATGCAGCCTGCAGGACATCCCAAGCTCGTCTACGGAGGGCCACCGCAACATCAACTCGGATACGATGGCGCCCAGATGGAACCTCAGCAGCAGGCATACGCGCAGCAAATGCCGGGAGCCCCACAACCAGGAATGCAAATGACCCCGCAGCAGCACCACCAACAAGTCCCTGGTGCCTATCAACAGGGCTACCCTGGAGCCATGAGCGACCACCAGATGCAGTACATGCCACCACAGCCGGCTCCTCACCTGTTCCAGGATGCACCTCCACAACTGCACATGCAGCCGCCAAGTCAGCATCCCCAGCAGAGGTGGTCACGGATCATCCGAATGACCGGATGACGGACCGGATATCGGATCGGATGGCGGATATCGGATCGGATGAGCCGAATACTCCGGATGGCGGATCGGCTGACGGATCGGATGAGCCG
>JADLIF010002015.1:0-46682 GCA_016648015.1 Steinernema khuongi | reverse complement strand
GGTTCTTCGTCCTAAAACACGGACCGATCAGCGAAATTCCCGGGCCAAGGCTCTGCCAAGGTTTGTTTCAATCCCTAGAAATGCAGTTGGAGTTGACACTTGACCTCGGGAGACTTACCGCTGTGACCGAAGGACGGATCTCGCCGTTAGTCAGAGTCATGGGATACGGTACCTGAAAGCAGACGATGGAGAGGTGGTTCGGTAGGCACGAGAAGAAGGTAAACGTCGAGGAAACAATCTCGGGGCTGAGGCGTGCGCGGACGAGAACAGTATATTACTTTTATTACATAAAATACCCATATAATATGTCAGACACCTATTGGGCAATCTATACAATATACACTATCTCCAGAAGGACGCCCCGCGTGGTTAGAAATGCTTGTGAAGCAGTGTTTTCATGAATTCTATGGCGCTGGTGAACAGCGTCCAGCAATACGCTTCTTCTCCCTCCATACGGTCCGCGTGGAAGCCGGTGATGTACTGCATGTTGGACAACAGCGCGGGGGGATTGGCCTGAAAGAGTGAAGTAGATCCGCCTCAAGCAAGGAAAGCTTCTTACCTGTATCAGCACGAAAACGAGAATGGGGATGATGTCATCGGCGTTGGCTACTCCACGGGGCTGCGAGATGACGATAAGATTCTGGATCGTCTCGCAGCAACGGGACACGCAGGCCATCTTGTCCTTGGGAGACTTGTAGGCGTTGATGATGCCTATCTCCGCCTGGGCAGAAGGCCAGGGGCATTCGCCCCGGAATCTCTTCGGGATGCGCAGCTCGTGGTGGTCCGGGGTGATCGTGGTGGCCAGCTTTTGTAGTGATGTGAAGAAGACGCTAAAGGGAGATTGGTGACGACTACGGTAGCTCTGGGCGGATTTATAGATCGACTGCGCAATCCTCCAATTCTTCAGTTTAAAGTACGGTAGCACTCACTTATCCCGATAAACATCGCCGTCGCCGTTCGGATAGAGCGCGGAAATGTAAACATTGGCGATGAGGGAGCGTTCCAGGGATAGTTCGGCGTAGCGCATCCGCTCCAAACTGGCGTACTTCCAGATAGGGTCCGTGCCACTGCGGAGGGAACTGAGGGCATTAGCCACGAGCTCGCTCTTCTCGTCCTGCGCCTTGGACGTTTGGAACTCGTGCACGAAGCGCTTGACGCTCGATTCCCGTTTCTGGAGGTAGAATCGGACGAGGACGTCGACGAGGCACTCGGAAGTCAGGCACTGTTCTCTGCAAGGAAGAAGGTAGAAAGCTAGAGAGTAATTACTTCTATTTCCAAGAACATAAATGAACGCTAAAATTGTCCACAGCCCAATAGTCTCCGGAGCCTGGCTTCGCGCAGATTTGGATCGTACCTCTCGATGCGGCTGACCGCTCTCTGCAAGTGGGACCGAAGCTGAAGAAGCGTCAGCTTCGACTGCTGCAGGTAGAGGACGTAAGACGTGCGCTTCCGGAGTTCGTCCTTCAGCGTTCGGAGTAGCTTCAATACCCTAGGACAAAGACGTTGTTGCCTGCAGAAGCTCGTCTACTTACCCCTTGTTGTCGAAGACCGCCAGGCACCTCAGGACTTCTCTTATCTGGGCGCAGAGCGTCTTGTCACGCGCGTTTATGCTCTCGGCCAGAAGAAGCTTCAGGAAGTCGTTCAGCTCGGTGGAATACGGGGAGTCGTTCTTCTTGCTGGAAAGGACACAGTAGGCATAGTCCATCACCGCCAAGATACCTCGAAGAAGCGCTGAACTGGTGTCTTCCCACAGAACTCAGCACGAGCCTCAGCTTCCGCTTCGCGTCGATGAAGCAGCGGCTACTAGCGATCTGGACGGCGGCCACGGTCGGTCCGTTGGAAGTGGCAGTGTTCTGGTTCATCGGCGCCACGGAGGGACTTGCATTCACAGTCTCCGTGCCCGCGCCTTCGTTGTCCGAGGCGACGACGTCCGTGGACCAAGAGTCGCTCACCAGGGAATGCGTCTCGTCGCGGTACCGGGATCGGCTGTCCTGCTGCGAAGGAATCCCGAACTTGCCGAACTTCTCCTCCAGGCCTTCGGCAGCGTTCGCCCGACGCACTGTGACCGGGATGCTGGGAATGCTCACTCTCGGGTTTATGGAGTCTTCTCCGCCGACCATCGAGCTCACATTCATGCCGTCGTCATCTGAAAACGAGAGTTATCCTTGTCTCAAGTACATAAGGCTTAAAGCTCTCACTATCTGCTCCACAAGAAGACCTTACCGTTCTGGTCGTTGGCGATTCCGGCTCCAGAGAACGGAGTGTCGGGCCTCCCGGATTCGCTGGGCGAACCCCGGGCGCTTAGGGCGTCGCTGAAGTTGTCATCAGGAAGAGTCGAGATCTCTTCTTCATCCGCGATGTCCTGTGGACTGTCCCCGATGGTGTTGTTCTGCATGACTTCAGCGTCGTCGAGGGAGGAGCAGATGGATCCGGCCACGTCACCCCCTTCGTCGTCGTCGCAGTCACTCACTACGTCCGTCGTCCGGTCGGAGACGATGCTCTCGGTGGTTACGGTCAGGAAGCGCGTCTTCTTCTCCACCGATGAGTCGTTCATCTTCCGGTGCCGCTTGCTGCCGAACGCGTCCATGAACTTCTCCTCGGAAAGAAGGCCCAGAGGCTCGTCGGCTGATAGCGCTGATTCCGATTCGAAGACCAAGACCTAAATGGGCCTTAGACACGCTCGTGGGAAGGAAACCTACCTCCAGCTCTGGAATATCGATGGGCGCACTGGTATCTTCTTCAACGCTCATCTTCTCCAGCTCCTCCGAGATCTTGTTCATCGAGTTCCGGGACAGCGACGAGTTCAGAAGACGTTGATGGCCACGAGCGGCTGCGTTCTTCACCTTCCCAGCGAACATCTTCAGCTTCCTGGAGTTGCTACTGGGCGATCCTTCCGACCGGATCGGAGATCCTTCTCCGGAGGAGTTGGGCGTGGGCATGCAGAGAGAATCGAATCGGCCTTCTGGGAGACGAGCCACGTGAGCCTTGAGTCGCTCGCGGATGTCGGTGTTGCTCACGCTGGTGAGGTTGTTCTGCACCAGGCACGCTTTCTAGAAGTAGATAATAAATAGACGACGTAAGCATGAAACATTGCCGTCCTTCTAGGCAAGCGAAGCCTATCGGGTCGAGTCCGCCCAATGAATCCCCGTCTTAGTTCCTACTTACCATGACGTTGGTTTGATGAATGGAGCACAAGTAGACTCGTCTCTCGAACATCTCCGCCCCGCTTGAATCCGCCACCACATTCGGAATGATGTCGTCCAAGGAGGTGACTTCCGTGTCCAGGATCGCCGAGACGATGGAAGCCATGGAGGCCTTGTCGAACTGGTCGTAGAAGTCGGCCAAGTGGGCCGGAGGCGGCTCGTAGGGGCTCAGAGCCAGCGTCTGCAGAATCTGCCCGATTTGCATAAGGTTGAATCTGGCGATGTAGCCGACAGGAGTGTCGGAGATGATGCCCATGACTTCGGGGTTCGCCAGGGCCGGGCAGAGGAAGTTCGTGAAGATGAGATCGATGCAGATGAGGGCGGCCTCCCCGCGGGACACGCACTTCCGCTCAAGTAGCACGGTGTTCAGGTGGCGCACGAGCCAGGACAGCGAAGCAGGGAAGCAGGAGAGCGCTGAGAGGATCCCGTCGATGAAGCTCTGCGCGATGATCTTCAGCTTCTTGACGATGGTCTGCCGATGGTCAGCCAACTTCAGCTGGTAGCTGAAGGAGGTCTCGTCCTCTCCGAAGCGGCGTCTTCTCTCCTCGGCGGTGAAGTGGAACGCCGACTTCGCCGGGTCGATGTCCAAGTAGAGCTCGTCTTGGCTGAGCAGGAACATGATGGGGTCGTGAAGAGCGGCCGTCAAGAAGACCTGAAGAAGCTTAAGGGTTGTTGCTGGAAGAGATGCGCTTACCTTGGACGGTAGGAGTCCTTCGGTGAAGAGTTTGTACACGCGGCAGAAGGCGACGTTCCCACGGCGAAGGACTCGGCGCGGGTCCGACACCGTCGCCAGCTGGATCTCGATCAGCTGTGCCATCAGGTCCAGGACGTACCGTTCGTCCCGGGGAAAGACGCAGGAGCCATATATCACGCTGTAGACGAACCACGCGATCTCCTCGGAGTCCTGGAAGGGGAGGAAGGGTACACGAGGAAACATAAGAAGGCCGACCCAAACATTTCCCAGATCCGAACAGAAGAACTTACAGGAAGCTGCTCGGCGGAGTTCAGAATCTCGGCCACCGACCGCGGAGCATTCCGAAGGATGTCGAAGATGGCGACGAAGGTGGCGTAGTGGTACCCAAGGCGCTTGTGTGCGTCCACGAAGGCGGCTTCTTCCAGGCGCGTGAACCACTGGCAGCAATTCTCTGGCGCCACTGTGGGGTCCGAGTTGAGGAGCCGGTCGAAGATGAGCTGAAAGAACGCGGACTGAAGGAAGGAGGGAAAGACGAACTCACCTGCTTGTGCCTGCTGATCCAAGTGATCCTGGCTAGGTTGTCGAAGTCGTCGGTAATGCTGGAGTGGAGCTGCCGGAGCGCGTCGATCTCGCTGCCGACAAGAAGGCGCTCGGCCTTCAGGTCGTCGGCCAGCACGGCCATCGGACTCGGGGTCACGGCGACGACCTTGTTGTTGTTGTTTCGGGTGGTGGCGGAGGCGCCGAGATCCATCCGATTCACGAACTCTCGCATCCGTTATAAACAGAGCGACGAATCTGCAAGGAGATGAGCTAGAGCTGGGCTATAAACAATCGGAGCGATCAAACATCCGATTCCCTTTGTCATCCGACCAGATGGACGGACGGGGAGCCGAATCTCGGGCGGGTACAGTACCCGGCGCGCGCTGCTCAGGATGGTCGATGTGGAAGGATCGGAGAGTCCGCCCGACGGGGTGGATGTGAGGGTGAGAGGACTCCGGGGAGCGAGGGAGAGGCAGCTCCGTCTTGTGAATGATCCGGGGGTGATTTCGGAGCGGAGATCACAAGATCTGCTCCCAGAGTATGAATCGCAGCTTGAGACCATCCTTCATGGTTATCTTGAGTGCTATCTGGGGTCAAATGTAGCGATTTCTGGCTTCCAGGGGTCATTACCCACGAACCATCCACACGATTTGGACTTCGAGCTCCTTCGATGATCCTCTCCCTTCTTAAGACAGGTGAACCCCAAGAAGCGACTTCTGCACGTCCAAGTGTTTTCGAGTGGACGTTTTCCACGAATGATTGCGCTCGCCCTCTAGAATGCCAATGGATCCAACGTTCGCTCGAACTACTTAGCTCCTGTTTATGTCGACGTCGCCATCCGTGAAATGACCGAAGCCGAGTGACCGCTTAACATAGCGAAATGCACGGGTGCTTGGCGACGTCCCGAAAGGTGCTTCAGTCGTCATATCCGGAGGGTCCGGGGCCTGGACTCCAGGTCCTCGAGTCCCTAATAACCCGGTCGTTAGTCCCTCTCGCGAACCGAAAAGAGCTTGGCTTCCGGGATATGACGCGCCTGATCCGTCGCCGCGCCACTCCGGGTCGTTAACCGCTTTTCTGCTTTATTGGAAGCCTTAGCCACTGTTCCCACGCAGAAAGCGACGCTGCCGATCTAAAGGCAGACCAGAACCCAGCCCAGCGATAAATTCGATTTGTGCCAGCATATTGCTTTTTCCTTTGTCGCCTCCCCCACTCGCTCCCTTGGGATCAGGAGTGATCTTTCCTCAAAGTACTGGTCCTTCCAACTCGTCCTCTTGCTGCCTTCTCATTGGTAATCTTGGACAACGTCTCCTTGAACGGACCCTTCAAGGACTCCGAAGCATGACGTTGGGTTTATTTTCCACTCTTTCTTCTTCTTCAGAGTTGCACTATCTAACTTACTTATTAAGACCGAAAATGAGGACTTGGAGGTCCCTTAAAACAAGGTCCTTCAGCTAGCAGAAGGAAATGGGCCTTCAATCTCATCCCATAACAACATATCCTTGATTGCACCAGCCATGCTAGGCCAAATTCCACTACTTATGGCCCTTCAGCTGACTTCCGGGAAGCTGTAGAGGGGCGGAAGGGCACTGTGTTGTTCAAGATCTCCATACTCATTAGCTTAATAGAACGTCCGTGTTGTTCCGCGTGTTTTCCACCGACGACTATTTCAACCACCATTCCACTCTAGGTTAGACGATGTCACCGAAGCTCGGTACGATCTCGTGGATACTCGCGTGCGCCTTGCTGCTCGCCTTCTTGGCGCACCCCACGTCCTCCAACGCCCTCTTGAAGTCGAAGCGCTTGAGCAAGCACGCCATCATCCGGCTCATGCTCCAGAGGTAGGTTGCTCCTTAGCAATTCCAGAAATGAGAATCTGAAATTGGAGCATTTCCCATCCTAATCCCGTCTTTCGAGTCAAGTAGGCCATCTAGGGACGCTGCGAAATACGGCGACTCCTACCGAGTCCATCGGAGCCCCGAGGACTCAGAAGCTCCGAAGGCGAAACGCTTCATAATAGTGGAGCGACCACAGAAAACAAACGAGGACGACGTCATTGAGCAGTTCTTCTGAAGAAGGCCGGACACGGTAGAGGACACACAACGGGAAGGACGCTTTATGTTTACAAGGGAGATCATTTCACAATAAAGCAGCGTTCACTCGTTCATGGTGTCGTCCTCATCTGAAACTAGATATGACCAACGCAGAGAGCTCTAGGGCCTACCTATGATCTCTGGAGATTCGGTCCGCGTGCCCTCCACAGGGGTCGCTTCCGCCACGGCCTTCTTCTTCTTCGCGTCGATCTTGGCCTGTCGTTTCTCCTGGAATCTCGCCTGACTCTCTTTCAGCTGAAGACTTGGGTTAGAAGAGGGACTGATGGGAGAGACCTACGAGTTCCTCGAACTCCTGTCCACATTCCAGAGCCTTCACTGCGGCCAGCACGTCGTTTCCGTTGATCATCTTCCGCTTGTTCTTGGCCGCGTTCTCGTTGGCGAACGTCGTGGCGTTGAGGATGAAGACGGCCGCCGACCTCGCGAGAACTGTTCTGGCGTCCTGAAAGAGGGTGCTATAGGTGAGCCAAAGGTTAGGACGCCGGAAGAGCGCCTTCTTGTAATGGGACTAAGGGTCTGTTCCTCTTCGTTCGAACCGTAAGGTTAGGAACCTCGTAGATCCTGACCAATCTCTCAATTTGCTTTCGAAAAATGTCTTCCGAATGATGACGTTTCTAATTTAAAAGTCGTCAAAAATTCATCATTCACTTCCTACGCATGGACGGTTCGTTGCAAAAGAAAAAAGAAAATTGAAGGCTAACGGACCGGATGCCCCCTTTGGGAGGCTTACAATAAGCAGAGGATACAAGTATGTACCCATGAAGCACTTCTACCATTCGAAATCGAAGTTAGGTTCCATCAAGCCACCCAAACCCATCCCTGGCGAAGACCTACCTTTCCCAGCGCAGCTCCAGGGGGCATCGCCTCCTTCGCGATCCTCGTGATCACGGATATCGGCAGGCGAAGGTCCTCCACCGAGTAGTCGTCGACGGTCGCGCGTTCCTCTTCAGGCATCGGTGACGCGGTGCTCTTTTCTGACGCCATCTGAAAATATATTAAAATATATCATCCGGTACAAGCTCTAAAGAATGACACACGCTCTGAAGAAGCCCGAAACTCCTGACAAAAAGGAAGAACATATTGATACGATACACTCCAAGGTTCCAACTCCGGGGAGAAGAAGTTATGCTCCTTGAAGAAGCTTGGGGTGCAGCCCTTAATAGGAGGATTCTGATTCTCACACGACTGGAAAGACTTGCGACAAATTGAAGAAGCTTGGGGTTACGATGATGAGGGTAGATCATCCTAGGAACTTCTCCCAGAAGAAGCTCCGAACATCAAGGCTCCCGTTTTCAAAACAAAAAAAAAATAGGAAGCAATGGAAACACGAGTGAGAAGGTCCAGCGGTAGAGAAGCCTTGAAGAAGCTCCTTGAAGAGGCTCGAAGAACGAAAATTTCCTAGATTTATCAAAACAGGCGCGCTGAAGAACCAAGGAGCGGTCATTCCTTTCAAAAATTCCTAATTTCTTAAATTCTTAATTTTCGCACGCGGTCCAAACTCTTGAAGGTCCTTGGCGCGACCTTGTCCCGTGACGTCACAAAGCAGGATTGTCCGGTCTTCCCGCCTCGTGACGTCACCGCCGACCGTCGCCGCACCGTTTTCGCGCGCTCCATCGATCGCCACGCTTATCCAAGCAGATCTGATCGCTCAAGAAGCCACGATTGGAAGCCAAATCAGGTGTCAAGAAGACTAAAACTTGGCGAAAGATGGTCCGCGCGGGAACCTGTGGAATCCTCATCTGGGCGCCTCCCGTGGAGAGATCTCCGCCACTTAAATTCGAATTGCCGCCGTCGGGTCGTACTCTTGGCGCTCCCGCACTCGACTCTCCTAGAGAAAGGCGCGAAACTCTCGCTTTCGAAGGCGGGGCTGCCTAATCGATCTGGATGGCTCGTCTTGGGCCTATTTAACCCTGCTGGTATGACGCCACTTATCGTTCGTCCTTCCGTGCTTGGCACCGCGCTTTAGAATCACCACATTCGCGTCTTTTCGTGAATCGAGGGTCGATAGCTCTGTGCGGGGTGATTGAGACGTTGAAGTTGTACGGGGAAGTACGAGCTTCTCCAAATGACCTTGGAGCTTTTTTGACCGTCTGCACTTTTAGCCACATTTCCCCGCCAGCGAAGCGTCTCTTTTTTACTCTGAAGCGGCGGCTAAGGGCTGCTGATATTGAGCTTGTTTTCTTCCACTTCAGTGTTCAAATTTTTGATGGCTTTAGCTTCCCTTCTGGATAGTCATTGCTAGAAGATCGCCTAGCCACTTCAACCATGACCTGTAGTTCTCAGTTCTAAAGAACTCAGGGCTTCTTCAAATTACCTCAAAGAGCCTGAAGAAGAAGCAGGTTTTGTCAATGTTTTTTATTCCAAAAGCTCGGGTTCTACTATGAAAGTACTTCTTTGTCGGGCGTCCAGGGGTTAAATCGTTCCTGGCGACGTGGAAAGCTCCCGGGCATCTCAGAGTCACATTTTGTTTCCTCGTGCTTACATCGTTCTTATCTACTTGCTCATCCTTGCCAATTGCAGATTAAATGGCCGCAGCAGATGAGATCCTGCTACGCGAAACGCCGTCGCGGTTCGTCGTCTTCCCTCTCCAGTTCAAGGCGATGTGGCACTACTACAAGAAGCACATCGAGAACTTTTGGACTGTCGATGAGGTTGGCTTTTCTCTTTTATCCTTAAGCTTACTTTCTCTCTTCTTGTAGATGGAGGTCCAGGACGACGAGACCAACTTCGAGAAGCTGAGCCACGAGGAACGCACGTTCCTCATCCGCCAGTTCGCTTCGTTGAGCGCCACCGCGGAGATCTTCCACTGTGGACTAGTAAGTCAGCTCATTCTCAGGATTACACTAACCAAAGCCTTCTTTCAGGTGTCCCACATCTCCAGCGAGGTCCAGGTGGCGGAGGCTAGATCCTTCTACGGCTTCCAGACGGCCATGGAACGATTCCATCTGGAGGTCTACCAGAAGGCGATCGAGTCCTTCGTCGCCGAGGGACACGAACGGGACCAGATCCTTTCCATGCGCGCTAATGACGCGTCCATCAGGGAGAAGGTGGACTGGGCCCTGTCCCTCCCCAAGGAGCTGGCCTCGTTCGACGAGCGCCTCATCGGCTTCTCCGTCGTCCTGGGGATCCTCCACGCCGCGGAATTCGCTTCGCTCATGGCCATGAGCATCCGCAGGAACCTGGTCAACATCAAGAAGGCGATCACTCACATAGCGGGCGACAAGGTAAGCTACACCTCCAAATAATATAAGCTCATGATCTTCTCTTCAGGCCCTACACAGAGACTTCGGGATGTTCCTGCGCACCTACCTAGCAAGGAGAACTCCCGAAGCCCGAATCAAGGAGCTCGTGGAGAAGGTCGTGCAGCTGGAAGAATCCTTCGTGGACGCGAGCGGAGCCGCCGTCATGGAAGGACTCGACGCGGACCAGCTGAGGCGATACGTCCGCTTCTCCGCCGACAACCTGCTGATGCAGATGGGCTGCAAGAAGCTCTACAACGTCCAGAACCCCTTCAACTTCATGGAGGTTCGTCTATCGGCCGAAACAGATTCTTATCACCACTCTTTTAGGCATTCGACGTCCAGAACCCCCAAGAGAACGCGGAGAACATCCCCCCGCCCGGCCATGCTGCAGAAGCCGACGAATCGGCGGCCGCGGAGAGCAACAAGTTCTCAATGGATTTGGATTTCTGAAGGAGCTTTACTTCTTGTAAATACGTCTTTGCCTCAATAAATTGACCTAGTATTCGTGCTGTCTACTTGCTTGCCTCTGGAGTCCCCTACTCTCTGATACCTTGCTTTCCCCATCTTGATTGCTTACTCAACATATGTTTAGATAATGCCGGCCGACTGGGACCTACTTGGAGAGCGCGACGCTTCCCAGTTGATGGTCTTCAACTACCCGGATGTGCTGAACTTCTACAAGAAGGCCGTGGCGTCCTTTTGGACCGTCGAAGAGGTTAGTTCTTAGTCAACCTTATCATTCCCGTCCGCTTCTTTAGATCGACCTCGGGAAGGACCTCGCGCACTGGTCCACGCTGAACGCGGACGAGCAGTTCTTCATCTCGCGGGTCCTGGCCTTCTTCGCCGCATCGGACGGGATCGTGAACGAGAACCTCGTGGAGCGCTTCACACAGGAGGTCAAGATGCCCGAGGCGCTCTCCTTCTACAGCTTCCAGATCGCTGTAGAAGGCATCCACTCGGAGATGTACTCGAAGATGATCGAGGCGTAAGTTTCTTGTCCATCTTATCCCTCTCATCCGCTTCTTCAGATACGTCACGGACCCCCGGGAACGGAACACGCTCTTCAACGCCATACAAGAGTTCCCCTGCATCAAGAAGAAGGCCGACTGGGCGCTGCGCTGGATCGGCGACAAGAACGCCTCCTTTGGAACGCGCGTGATCGCCTTCGCCGCCGTGGAAGGCATCTTCTTCTCCGGATCCTTCGCCGCCATCTTCTGGCTCAAGAAGCGCGGCCTGATGCCCGGCCTCACCCACAGCAACGAACTCATCTCCCGGGACGAAGGACTCCACCGCGACTTCGCCTGCCTCATGTACAAGTACCTGGAGAGCAAGCCCAGCCAGAAGCAGGTCAACGAGATCATCCGCGAGGCAGTCCAAATCGAGCAGGAGTACCTCACAGAAGCCCTACCCGTGGACATGATCGGCATGAACTGCCGGCTCATGTCCCAGTACATAGAGTACGTGGCCGACCACCTACTTAACGAACTCGGACTGGACAAGGTATGTTCTTCTGTCGCCCAGGCCTCCTCAAACGCGATTCTTTCAGATTTACAATGTGAAGAACCCCTTCGACTTCATGGAGAACATCTCGATAGAGGGGAAGACGAACTTCTTCGAGAAGCGGGTCTCCGAGTACCAGAGGAAGGGCGTGCTAAGCGTGGATCAGGAGCGCAAATTCGAGTTGGACCTTGACTTTTGAGATGTTTTCCATTATTTATGTAAATATGTGTTGACTTGGGAATAAACTGTCAAGATGTCTGCCGTGTAAGGTGTCAAGGAGGATCCAGGTACAGGAAGCCTTCTCCGACTGGAGCCTCGACGTCGTCCAAGTTTCGCTTCCCCATGCTACAGCTACTTCGCGGGAATGTCGTTAGTTTGTTCGACTGTTTGGTGTTGGATCCAAACCACAGTCGTCATTGGTAAGTCCGGTTTGGTAAGGTTTCAGGAGACTTCACTTTCCGTCCGTAGTGCTACATTCTTCTGCCTAGGTCTCCCGTCTGAAGCCGCTCGAATCTTCCGGCCTGAAGGAAATTTGCTGAACCTTAAGGAAGAAGGCGCAACTCTCAGTGATCGGTCCACTCAGCTTCTTCGAGCTATCAGGATGGATGTCATCAAGTAGCTCTGATGGGTCTAATCAGAAGACTTGTCACAAGTGCTTTCGCTCCTCCACAAGGTCAGCAGCCTCCTCGTCGTCCATTCCTCCTTCTCCTCCGATCGACAGTGCCCGACATAGGATCGCGCAAGGTTGGGGAGGCGGCAATAATGTGCGGCTTTCCCACCTTCAAGGGAGTCTTCTGTGAGACTTCCTTCCACGAGAATCACCTCTTCATGGGGACACTTATCTTCGCGAGCCTTCTCCACCGCAGGCGGCGCAAACAACCAAACCTCAAGAACGTGGCCGGTATTTGCCAGTCACCTTATGTTTAAAGAAGCTGACTCTCCCAACAAAAGCGCCTCTCCGGCTATTCCGAAGACTGACCGGCAACTCTTTGTCGAGAACTTTCCCATCCACCGCCTTGCTCCCGGACTTTGCTACCATCTTCAATAGAGCCACACTCCCTTACATTGAGAAGATACGCGCATCCCGCGACCTCCTCCTCACCTTGTAACGGAGAAGAAGCTTGAGACGCTGCAGCTGGTCCATCAGAACGACATCATCCGCCTTGCATACTTCCCCATCCAACATGTTGTTCCTCCTCCCTGGCTCGAAGAAACATTTCTGGAGCGCTTCTTCCAGCCTTATGCTCAGCTCAGGAGAGGCCACGAGGAGCAGGGCCTTCCTCACGTGTGGCGACGTTTCCTTTTCCCGTATCCAGGGCACGCTGGAGGTTACGGTGTTCGCGTCCACGAAGTATAACAAGGAGCTGAGGTACGACGAGTTCATTGAAGAGGCGGCGTACTCCAGGATCCGCTTCGACTTCAGCCGAGGAGAGAAGGACTCAATGCACCACGCCGATCCTTCCACGGTCAGCAGCAGAGGAAACTCACAACGTTGGAAAGAGCCTACGATGGAGGACAAGGATGACACTTGGGTTAATAGTGGATCAACACTGCTTAACGCTTTGTTCTTGTATGTCCTTGTCTTCACGGACCTCTTCAAACTGAGTAAATCACCCTTTGGTCCTCACCCTTGTGGCGGAGAAGAAGGTTGAGACGCTGCAGCTGGTCCATCAAAACGACATCATCCGCCCTACATACTTTCCCATCCAACACGTCGTTCCTCTTCTGGCCCCAAGAAACATTTCTGCAGGGCTTCTCCCAGCCTTTTCATCAACAGCGAGGCAATGCTCGACTTCCCCGACCGTTCCCTCAGAGAATAGTGTCCATGGGCGAGATCGGGAAGGGCAAGAAGAAGCAGAAGGCGCTCTCCGCCGAGTTCGAGAAGCGGACCATTCTCTTCTCTCTGGGCACCGTCTCCAACACCACCAACATGCGCACGTCGTAAGCTTCTCGGTGTACTTGGGCTCGTTGAGGATGTCCAACCTTGTGAGGTCCCCTCATCTGGTGTTCGCCCAATTCCCCGACTACTCGAACCTCTGGCGGATGGAGATGGACGTCTTCAAGGCCGCGTCCTCGAGGGGTACAAGAACATCCACATCTTGAAGTGGTTGCCCCAGAACGAGCTCATGAGTAAGTTCGAGGATCAATGAGTCCCAAATGGAAAGATTGATCCTAAAGTCCTTCAGGGTCTAATGGTGAAGTTCTTCTTTCGGGCACCCCAACACTCGGCTACTTATCACCCACGGTGGCTACAACAGTTTCCTGGAGGCGTCGCAAACCGGCGTTCCCGTTGTGCTGATGCCCCTCTTCGCCGACCGGTTCCTAAACGCCCGTAGGGCCCAGCGCTTCGGATTTGACCCGGACCCTCGACAGGCTCGCCCTGACCACTGAGGACGTGGTCGAGGCGATGTCGGTCATCCTCAACGAGCCCAAGTACACCGAGAACGCGAAGAAGCTGGCCAGTATGCTGGCCGACAAGCCTGGAACACCGTCTGAAGTTGGCCACTGGACTCGACCCACTTCAGCCTTGGAGCCGCACAGGAGCTCAACATCTTCGAGTTCTACCTGGCCGACATCGTATCGCCTTCGTCGTTGTTTTGAAAAGTTGAATGTATCGCTTGTTTACGGGTTCTTTGCTTCCTAGACGTTGATTTTGCGCAGAATATGTGGCTGCTTTAAACTGCTGGGTGGCGTAGCCCCTCGGCTGAAGTGGGGCGGTCTCTCCGTAGACAAGAAACTTGGGAGATTCCTTGAACATGGCCTACTGGAGCCATTGGATCAGATCGGACATCATCGTTTAGACACCATGTCCTGTAGACGTCTAGACAGACAGACATAGACAACGCGCGACATAGACAGAGATGTCTGAAGCAGCAGACAGGTCACTTTATTCCGTATCCAAAGTGAGCGTCAGTGTGTCTACCGAACATCTGATTCGCTATGCCACTGAATATCGACATCGCTTTGCGCTGGGCCAAAGATAAGAAGAAAGATGGGAAGGAGGATGAGAAGGACGAGAAAGACCGCTCCAAAGCAGATTCGCCGACTTCAAGTGTGGAAAATTCGAGTGCTGCCACTGAGTCCGGATCGACAGGTGAGTCTCCTAAATATCTTCTTCTCCTCAGTCTCCTAAACGCCTGTCTGTTTTAGAATCCATGAAGCCGGTTCTACTCTCAGCGCCGCCTTCTCCATCAAGCACTCAGGCGACGACGCAATCAGGGATATCTTCCGAATCTCACCAAGAAGCCAAATCTCCGAAGTTGCTCCAACTAGCGAAGACTCCGACGTCGCCTCGAGAAGCGAAGTCACCTCAAACGGAGAAGTCTCCGACGTCGCCTCAAGTAGCGAAGACTCCGGAGTCGTTTCAAGAAGCGAAGTCACCGAAGTCACCTCAAATGGGAAAGTCTCCAACGTCGCCCCAAATAGCCAAGACTCCGACGTCGCCCCAGGCAGCGAAGTCTCCGACGTCGCCTCAAGTAGCAAAGACTCCGACATCGCCTCAAGTAGCAAAGTCTCCCAATAAACCCATTGTATCGATACGGACGAGTACTTCTGAAGCGAGTGATTCTGGAACAAGTGTTTCAACTGGAAGAAATGATGCGTCTGCTGATAGTCTTGGTAATTCAATCTTGCATAAACGATAAATTTATTGCCTCCAAATTTAGGACGATCAACAGCGTCGAACGATCCAGAGGAGATGGCTTCCCTTGGCGGCGAGAATCGTTCCAGCGCCAATTCTGACACGGACGTTGAAGAGCATCCGACACAGATGGAAACTCCAAAAAACAAGGATAGGAAGAGAAGAAAGAAGGCTTCCCGAGCCGGAGAGAGTGGTTCCTGCTCCGATTCTGACACTCAGATCGAAACCCCAAAGAACCAGGATAGGAAGAGAAGGAAGAAGGCTGCCCGAGGCGGAGAGAGTGGTTCCTGCTCCGATTCTGACACTCAGATCGAAACCCCAAAGAACCAGGATAGGAAGAGAAGGAAGAAGGCTGCCCGAGACGCGGAAAATCATTCCAGCTCTGATTCTGACACACAGATCGAAACCCCAAAGAACAAGGATAGGAAGAGAAGAAAGAAGGCTTCCCGAGGCGGAGAGAGTGGTTCCAGCTCTGATTCTGACACACAAATCGAAACTCCACAGAACAAGGACAGGAAGAAAACAAAGAGCCCAGCGATTTCTAAGAAGAGAGCCTCTCCAGCGAAGACTCCAAGGAGGTCGTCCGGCAATCAGCAAAAGGACATGAAGGCTATCAGTAGTAAGACGATTCCAAGTTCTGTTTCCAAGAAGGAGATGGACGTCTCCGGAGTTTCTCCAGCAACTCGAAAGCTTATCCTAGTGCGCCACGCCGAGAGAGTCGATCGGGTACGGTACCATTTAAAATGACCTTCTTCTAATTTCCCTTCTTCAGGTTTTCCCTTCCTGGACTCGCTTGACTTCCAGCACGGGCTCATATCAGCCCGTCGACTTGAACTTGCCCACGGTGCTTCCGAAGCGTCGTGGCGGCCTAAAAGCATTTGAGATGGACCCACCGATCACTCAAGTCGGTCGCGCCGTTGCGGACTTGACTGGCATGGCAGTAAAAAGAGCCGAGATGCCCCTCACGATGGTCTTCTGCTCTCCGGCCCTCCGATGCGTCCAGACCGCGCAACAGATCGTAAGCGCCCTAGGCATTCCGGAGTTGACGATCAAAGTGGAGCCTGGACTGTTCGAATGGTGTGGATGGTGAGTGCAATCGCTCTTCGCAGGTTGATTGGCTGGCTTATTTCAGGTACGATGTCTTCCCGAACTTTATGACCACCGAGGAACTCCAAGAAATGGGCGTACAAGTCGATCAGAAGTACATTCCGGCCATATCCCGCGAGCGTTTGCTAAAACTTCAAGAAGAGACGAAGCACGACTACTATCGCCGCGCGCAAGATATAGTGACTCGGTGAGTCCACGGCTTCCGATCAATTTAAACTCACAGCTTCCAGCCTTCTCACGGTCACCCAAGGAGCAGTGCTCATCGTCGGGCATTCCCTGACCATCGACGCTACCGCACGTCCCCTTCTCGGTCTTCCGAAGAGCGTTCCCACTTCTCGGCACTTGGACAAAATGGCCGACCACTATCCCTATTGCTCGTCGATTGTCCTGGACCAGGTTAGTGCCGCTGATTGGATTTGTAACTAGGAAAGTCCCTTTAGGCTGAGGTCATGGGAAGTTGGACCGTGGGACAGCAGGTGATCCCGACAACGCTCATCGATTCGGCCTCGCATGTTGACCTGGAGTTCCTCAAAAGGAATTAGTCCGTCGCCAGTGAAGAAGCTTGATACCTTGACACTCTGTTTATAAGTGCAATTCACACAGAATCTGTGATATCTAGTCATGTAGGGGGATCACATCACTACGATCACAGATCACAACACACCTCCACCATCTTGTCCACATTCAGAGGCACTTGATGGGACCGTCTCTTTGGCGGTTTCGTTAAGCATTATTCCAATTACTGCGATCGTCGCGCAGTACAGGCGCCGACAAGGACATAGTGCGAGCCCATTCGAGCGCGAGGGAAACGATCGTTTTTATGCGCTTCTCCGGAAACTCCTCTCCGTCCAACTGTAAACCGACCGCTCCAGCCCGCTCGCCACTTCCAAGTGACCTGACCGACGGTCAGTCTCCGCCGGGCGTTTGTCTCGTCTAGGATCTCGGCGCGATTTCGGGGAAAGCCCGGGAACAAGCGCAAAACAAATTTATTTATCTTCTCCGCCACTTCATGCCTCCTTGCGCCGTTCCCATGTTCCGCGCGACCAACCTGCTGACATCAAGTGCGATGTTTCAGAAGGCGATGAGGCGGAACGACAGGCCTCCATTACCCGTCAGACGCCGCGCGTCCTCTGCCCACCGGGCGCTGAACGTGCTGAACGAAGAAGCTGAGAATAATCCGCAATTTCAGGCTACAAAGCT
Organism: Steinernema khuongi; assembly: GCA_016648015.1. Taxonomy (NCBI): domain Eukaryota; kingdom Metazoa; phylum Nematoda; class Chromadorea; order Rhabditida; family Steinernematidae; genus Steinernema; species Steinernema khuongi. The sequence goes on along the minus strand of JADLIF010002015.1, from coordinate 29,448 downwards.
CGTAAGTAGGAGGTTGGTGGATTGATTTACGCGCCCTGTTTCAGTGGAATAGAATAACGCGGAAGTTTTGTCAGGACGTGCCTCGGAAACGTCATTGGAGAGGCTTGCGTCCCTACGATGACTCGTTCACTGGGAGAGAAGCAGTGGAATTCCTGCTGGAAGTCCTGCCAAGCCTAATGGACGAGGACAGGGAGGTCACAAGGTGTGTCTTCTTGTATTTGAAACCTACTAACTTGACCCTTTTGACATATTTTCTTCTGTTCTCGTTTGCTCTTTGTCATGGTCCTTCCGAGAGCCTGGCAGGTCGCTTTCTTAGAACCCGAAACTCTTGCCATAAGCTCCTTGAAAGAGCTGTGCTTTCCCCTGTTCATTCTCCGAAGTAGAAGAAGCGGAAGTTATACCTTCTTGCTTTAGACCAAAATGCATCCTACTTCTGGAGAAGTTCTTCGAGAACGATATAGTTCGTCACGTCCGCGAAGACCAAGCCATCGGCTTTAAGGATTCCACGGAGCTGTACAAACTCTCGCCAGCCGCCGAAGAAATCGCGATGTCCTCGCGAGTGACCCGCAGAGCTTCTTCGTTCAACAACAAGAAGCGAAAGTACAGCTGGCAGCAACAGGGCGTGTAAGTTCCTCTCCTCTAAAAGTGTATTCTGGAAATACTTTAGCTCGTCGACCCCCAAAATTGAGCCGCTGCCGCCGATGGTCATCCCTACCTCTCCACCGAAATTGAGCAAGACGAGAAGACTTTCGATGTCGCATGGGAACTTGACTATGCTCAACGACAACCATGAAACTAGTCATCTTCTCAACTCGTCTTTAAGAGTCCCGAAGGATCTCAGTTTTATAACCGAGAACATCGTCTCACCCCGCGAATGTATCCCGTCCACCTCGACGAAGTCCGACTCCACCGTGCGTCTTCCGCCTGTCATCCGCACGGAAGTCGACCTCTTCCAACTCTGGAAGCACTGTCTGCTCGACCAGCTGGAGAAGATTCTGGGAGCCGAGGATATCCCCAACGAGTTGAGGGACCGGGTTGAAGGCGCCGACGTGAAGTGGAACGCCGAATGTGTTGGCTCCAGGGGAATCGTCAAGGCTCGGAATGATGAAGGTCTGTTCTAGGAGGTCCAAAATTCATCTATCTATAAATTGTTTAGGCGAATTCCCAACCATGATGATGAGGATGATGCGCTATGTCGCCCGCTACCCGTTTGACCAGTCCCACGATCTGGCCAAGGTATCGTACCGCGGAATGGAAGTGGATACCTTCTCGAACATCTGCCACGAGCTCTCGAAGTTGAGCCAATTGCTCCCTCACGAAACTGCGAGGGCCCTCCTTCAAGTGGTGTCCATCTTCGTGGAGCGCTCCAAAGCGAGAAGTGCCGAGGAGGACCCCGTTCAAGACGACAACAATGAAGTCTTCGAAGACGCCTCGGAAAACTTCGTCACAGTCCGGAGGGCGACGTTCACGAGGGCGCAAGCGAACCGCGCCTCCATGTCGGTCCTATCTCCTCGCAACCTTCCCTCGACGCCCATATCGCGGTACCGAAATACCGAGACGGTGAGGTCCCTGCAAATGCCTGGATCTCCCGTCAGCTCTAGGAAGCATGCGGCCAGATCCATGACCGAAACAGGATGTAAGTCCATCTTCTGTAGTATCATGCTTCATATTGTCGTGTTTAGTGCAGTTCAAGCGCCTTCCTGGCTTGATTCAGAGCCCAGAGCTTCTTCAACAAATCGACGAACTAACTCGGGGCTCTACTTCTCTGAGCAGTGGCACGGACTGCAGCTACCGTCAGAATGTAACTTCTATCTCGCGGTCGCCCTACAGACCTCCTTCCATCGGCCAGAGCGCTTTGGTCTCCGGCGTCCGGGACGATACTGTGGACGAGCTGATGACTGCCATGTCCTTGATCTTGTTAACCCTGCCACCTTCTACAAGACGGCGACTCCACTTCGTCGTCCGCTTCATGCAACGCGTCAGCTCTAACAACTGCTTGCGGCTCAACGACTTCAAGGAGAATCGCTACGTGGTCCTGGAGCGCCTGGCTTCCTGCGTCATCCAAGCCACTCAATCCCCTGATGTGCCTCCTGCTAAGGCGATTCAGCTTGTTACGTTCCTAATGGATCATGAATCGAAGGTCTTCTCCGTACCCGAACTGCTTCTTAAAGCCGTAGCAGATACCGTAAATCCCAGCTCCGAGACAAGTGTAACCCCTAACGTGAGTTCCAAGGTCATTCCGTGGTCACCTCCTTCTCTTTAGAAATCTGTTGCGTCATCGGCTCCCAACGTTTCTCCTGACCGCCAGTTCTGTACGGTCATTGACAAGACCGTGTATGAAGAACAGATGAAGAACAATGAGAGCAACATGCGGGATCTCCTGACGCAAATATGTGAGAACCAAAACTTCTCAGAGGAGCATAGGAAGAAGTGCCTGCGAAATGTATGTCCAGCTCTTGAAGCACTGAACAGTTTGTCTTTCAGTTCAAGAAGACCTACCCTACCATCTACAGGGAGCGATTCCCGTCGCCTGAGGAAGTCGCTCTCGTCGAACGAAGGACGCCCATTCCTCGCTTCCTGAACAAGCTGATGAACATGAGGTTGAAGAATTAGCACGTTTTTATGACCTCAGAATGATTTTATTTCTTTATTTACAGAAATAATAAATCTTACTCTTGTGAGTGAATATTAGGTGTAGTTCCTCGAAGTCCTCATGGCAATGTAGATAAGAGTCGATAAACGTCTTAACATATCTTTCATGTGTTTGGGGCCTTAAGGACCTCAACATTGCAAAGTTCACTGATTTCGGGGAGGTCGCGAGTTGCCGCGAATATTTCTCGCGAGTGTCTGCAGCTTTGAAATCTTTAGCTTCACTGCTTCTTCTGTTTCAGGTGGCGACTCCCTCCCACAAACATGATCGCCGAGAAGAGTCTGACACCCCACAAGTTCCGTCTACGAGACATAGTATCCTGTTTCAGGACGTCTACAAAGGTGAGACATGTCTGTCTGCATGGAATGAAGCTGCGCTAGTAGTTTGTTTGCTCTCTTTTCTTCGTTGTGATTCTTCTGTAGTTGGGAAGGAGACAGAAAAGTGAAAAAAGATAGGATTGGGGACATTTATATCTGCCTTTCAGAAGCGGAGGCCGAAGATCACTCCCTCCTTGATCGGTCCTCCGGAAGATTTCCGCCACTTGCAACACCTGGAGCCTCCTGTTGTCGGCGCCGATGTGAGTCCTCTCTTCGTTTTCCTCTTCTTCACAGTTCTACGTAGATTGAGGCTCTCGGCTTGCTCCTCCACGACAAGGACCCCTCACCCTCCAAAACATCCCCTTCGACCTCCGAAGATCCCCGTAAGTTGTCCTCCGATTCTTCCCATTATGCCCATCACTTTCAGGGAACGATGAAGGTCCATCTGCACCTACTTCGTCAGCGAACCGTCTCTCCTCCTTCTTTACTGTTCCTAGGTCTCCCAAGTCTCCAGCAGTAAAGGCGAACTCTCCACACAGGACTCCAAAGCGCGTCGGCCGCATCGAGAGGATCCCCATCCGAGTGCCAGACCTCTCAGCACAACCCGAACGGTCCGCACTGAAGCAGCCGGGCGCTCCAAGCAGGATCGTCCCACTTCCGAGCCGCCTACTTGACGATTCGGCGACCGAGCCGGACATCCAGTACCGGGACGACACGGAGGAGCCCGAGGCGAGGCGAATACGCCGCCTGGCCCAGAGTACGAATCCCACGATCGCCTCGAAGCTGGAGGCAAACCCCTCCGAAGCCCTCGCGGCGCGGATAAGCCGCCGCGACACTTTGGCGAGAAGGACGGACCTGCCAAGACTTGTGGACGACATCCCCAACCAGACCTCGGACGAGCGCTTCGAGAAGATGCAGGTGGTCGCCTTGAAGCTGGAGAGGTGAGTCCAAGGAGGCGATAGACAGTGATAGACTTGTCCTTCTAGGAAGCTCTCGGAGAGGCCCTCCTTCCGTGAGCTGGAACTACGGAATATTCTCAAGGAGGAAGACACGGTTGCAGTAGCCCGGAAGAACATGGACGAAGTGAAGAGGGTGTTACTCCGAAAGCTCAGCTACCGCCCAACTGTGCAGGACCTACAGGCGCAGCAGATCATCAAGTTCAACGACTACGTGGAGGTGACCGAGGTCGAGATGTACGATAGGAGGACCTCGAAGCCCTGGAGGAGACTTTCTGTGACTGAAAAGGTGCGTTGGACTCGTAGGATCCCTCAAATCTTCTTCTCTTCAGGCGAAAATACGCCAAGAACTGAACGACTTCAAAGCGACGGAGATGGACGTGCATGACGACAGCAAGGTGTACACACGGTAAGTCCCTTCGGATCGGATCCTTGACGACCACCTCCTTGCAGATTCCATCTACCGTAGCTGCCGAAACTCTGTATTAACAATTCCTAATTATCCCCCTTAATTACTTGTGAAAATGTGTTATAGTGACCAATTTGTAAATGAACACGAGTGTATGTCGCCCAAGTGCCTGGAAGTTGGTCGAGGCGGAGTCTTACGAAACTTGGCGTCCTACTTCATGCCTTCAACGGGAAACATTGGATAAATGGGCTTTTGAAATCAATGCTTCTCTCCGGAACGCCCTGCTCCACTGATAAGAAGGCGCACCCGGTCGGTAAGATCAGTTGGCATCACTCCCGGGTCGAAGAAGAAGCTACTACTTCTCGGCTTCTCCGTCCCACCCTTGGCGTAGTCGTAGAGGTAGGATCTAGTGAAATCCAGCCCTTTTAGTCCTAGGCGGCCACAGCTTCTCGCCCTCCGCCCTTCTCAGGCGCAGCGACGCGTCGAAAACGTCGGAGGCGCCCGGCCGTTTCCGCAAACTCCGCCGTAAAAGGATTCCGAAGGTGCTCTGAGTCACCGCGCCCACTCTCGCGACCAGGTGCGCTTTTAAGACGACCCCATCCAACCTCCTCTTTGGCTCCAAGAAATATTTCTGGAGCGCTTCTTCCAGCCTCATGGCCAGCTCAGGAGAGGCCCACGAGCAGCAGGGGCTTCCTCACGTGTGGCGACGTTTCCTTCTCCCGTATCCAGGGCACGCTGGAGGTTACGGTGTTCGCGTCCACGAGTTCATTGAAGAGGCGTACTCCAGGATCCACTTCGACTTCAGCCGAGGAGAGAATGCGATGTACTTGAGGACTCAGTGCACCACGTCGATCCTTCCACGGTCGGCAGCAGAGGAAACTTACAACGTTGGAAGGAGAATAGCCCACGATGGAGAACAAGGATGACACTTGGATTAATAGTGGCAATATGTAGGTTAATAATGATCCTCAACCACTACGTCGCTCCTCCCCTTTGGCCCCAAGAAACATTTCTGGAGCGCTTCTTCCAGCCTCATGGCCACCTGGGTATGTTTGACCAAGTGAATTGATTGATTAGTGTGGTACCCTCTGGTAGATCGCTCTGATTGCTGATGATTGTGGATGCTCAAGACAGTATTTTTAGGTTACAATCGTTTATTTTTATCGAAATGCTCTTACCGAATTCGGGGGAAACATTAAAGTAGAAATTATTGACGACAGACAAGAGACAACCAATAAATTAATAGAAATTTGATTTGGATCACATATTACCAGCGTTTCTTGTAGTCGTCGACTGAGACACCTCCAGGGCCATACGCAACGATGAGAAGGAGGCCTCCGCACACCGAGAGGGTCTGAAAAGATAAGGTGTAAACATGGACAGCTTTCGTGTTTATAGCATTACTAACCTGGAAGAAGTCGTATTTCATGAAATCTCTGTAGAATCGATCAGCAGGGACGGTCCACCAGCAGTTGAGGTATAGGTTGAGGCAGAACAACCACGCGGTAAGGAAGAGGGCGGACAGCTTCGTCTTGAATCCAATAGCGATCATGGTCATGAGGACGATGCCGACCATAAGTTCAACCTAAACGTTAAGTGGTTTAGCTATCCATGAATTGCTAGTTCGTACCATCTTGAGGAAATCCTTCTCGAAGTGGATGAGAGAAATAAACATGAAGACAAGGAAGAAGCGGCCGCTGAGAAGCATCCACGACTTCGACTTGTTTTGGTCGTCGATCTTCGGGACTCCAGCAAAAAGAGACTTCTGTTCTTCTTGGGTCTCTGCCAGGAGGAGGAAGAGGGCGCCACCAACGGCAACGTTTCTGTAAGATAAGGTTGACCGAGCGTTGATAAGGCAAAACATACCTAGCCAAGAATTTGAGATCCCATAGAATGTGGTAAGCAACAGTTTGCAGGACAACCACGGTTGCTAGGAGAGCGCATGCGATTCCGACGCGTTTCCGGATCATGACCATGACAACTGGGACAAGTTGTCCAAAGAAGTTGAAGATGACGAAGAGGGTGGCCAAGAACCATCCACAAGACCAGGATTCTTGCATGAACTGCCTCTGATCTTCCCATTGGACCCACATGCGAAGGCCGTCTTCGAAGAACGTTGATACAAGACACATACGGGCGATGTGAGGAAGGTAATGTTTCGTCCGCCGGAGAACATCGTCGGCGATGTCCTCAGCTTTGCTAAGCAGCTCCTGTTGTCGGCCGGACGTGCGAAACTGGTCCATCTGCAAATATTTAATAGATTAGTAAGATCTATGAGCTAATGGTAATGATACACGCGTGGAAGCGAAAGCATAAATATCTAACGAAGTGGCAAAACGCGCTACCTCATCAAACATCGCACGATAGACAATGAAAAAACTTTAATTAAGCACTGAGATACACAAGGTACAGGCCGCGATGCGAATGACAGAGATTGGGCGCATCACACATGAACTGACAAGATGAAAACACTGACACTGCAAAATGTGTCAAACCCATCCCACGCGATCAATAAAGGTAAAGCACACGCTGCTGCCGCATAATACGCAGGCCATTCTTGAGCAAATTAATTGATTTTGAGGCAAGGAAGCATGAGGCAAGAGCAGTCGAGGACGAGATAAGGCACAAATGGAGATTATGGCAAAGCGAGATTGCGTGGGATAAAGCTAAGAATGAGTGGAAAAGGTGAGGTGCACAGGTTCACCAGCGCTTCTTGTAGTCGTCGACCGATACTCCGCCTGGACCGTAAGCTACTATAAGGAGAAGGCCGCCACAAACTGAAAGCGTCTGGAAGAAATCATATTTGTAGAAGTCCCTAGCATAATAGTCGCTGGGGAGGAGGAACCACGCGTTCAGATAGAAGTTCTGAATAAAGAGGAATGTGGTCAGGCAGAGAGCGGACAGCTTTGTTTTGTAGCCAACTGCAACGAGCACCATAAGAACAGTGCCGATGGTGATTACAATCTAAAATTAGCCGTTATATCGTATCCTGATACAGTAAAGCAAACCAGGCTGAAGAGATTCTGGAAGTCCATCATGGAAAGGAGCATCAAAACCAGGAAGCTCCTGCCCACCAGCATCGCCCACGACTTCTGCTTGTTGCTGTCGTCGATCTGAGGCACCCCGGCGAGCAACGAGTGCTTCTCCTCAAGCGTCTCCGAGAAGAGCAGAAAGAGCGCGCCGCATACGGCGAAGTTCCGAATAAGGAAAGTCATGTCCGTGATTATGTGATAAGCAAAAGTCTGGGCGATCACGACACCTAGGAGGAGCGCGCAGGCGACTGGAACGTGTTTTCGCAGGAGCACCATCAACACGGGGAGGATCTGGCCAAAGAAGTTGTAAGCGACAAAGAGCGTCGCCAGAAACCATCCGCAAGACCACGATTCCTCGATGAATTCGCGCTGGTCGTTCCACTGCAGCCACATGCGCCAGCCATCCTCGATGAATGTGGACAGGAGACAGATTCTGGCGATGTGTGGCAATGCGTGCCGTGTGTTCCGAAGCACCTAGAATTGCATAGCAACGCTTGACCACGCGCGAAACGTACGTCGTCGGCGAAATCTTCGGCCTTCCGCAGAAACGCTCGTTGGTTGTCCGTCGTTCGGAACTGCTCCATCTGAAAGAGCGGAATGGACGCGAGTTCTCGAGAGTTGCAATCGAACGCGCGAACGCCGTTCACCTACTTTTACTGCTACGCACGTCAACACACTATCTATCGGCAACAAGAACGAGAACGACGGAAGGCGCCTCTGAAAATGGCGAGTTCCGTCGCATCGCGAGAAGCCGACCACGAAGAGCAGCGCGCTGTGGACACGTGGAGTCTTTTCGCTCAGCAAAGCGCACTAAGAGCCGTCGACAAGTGGCGCCCGCGGCTGTCTGCCGCACCGCTGTTTCTGGACATTTGTCTGTGTGCAAATGGATGGAACGGTGGGCTATTGAGACAGGAGACCCCACCGAAGCGAGACGAGACAATGATATGGAGCCTGCTAGACTGCACAGGCTCATTGCAGTCCGTGCAGCGGTGAGATTGCTTCGACGAGAAATACTTCTCTGTCTGAGATGTCTGAGGTGCAGCTGCAAATGGCGAATTTGTAGGTGGGGACGCTTTGGTGGGCCAACTTTTTATTTCCTTGTCTTTATATTTGTCGGAGACGAAAACCAGAAGATAGAAGGGGAAAAGACAATAAGGAGGTGGTTGCAAGTTTAACATTTCCAGCTTTGACAACAAACAACGAGAAGAGCATCGGACAGAGCCCATTGTTATTCCACGTGGAGATTAAATTTGCCTGTCTGCGATGAGTGGAGCTAGTGGGACCAAATTTGAAAGCTCAGGCGGTTTCATGGCCTAATTGTTTCTTTTTTAGTGTAAACGAAGCAAAGAAGATAGAAGCGAGCACGACAATATGGTCGAACTCCCTTCCAACTTTAGAATCTCCGGGCAGACGGTGGAATCTGCAGGATCCGAGACGAGACAACAGACAGGAGCCTCCTAGACGCCGCGCTCATTCAACTCCGTGCAAAGATGAAATCGGGTCGGCGAAGCACGCACTGCCGTCGGTCGAATCTAGCTTCCGCGAAACCGGAAAATGAACGGAGTTCTATGAAGCTCATGGCTTCAATCGATCAACGCCGGCTATAATCCGTCGGCTGGAGGTGGTCTGGTGGGCGAGCGGTTTCGAGAAGCGCAACGGGGCGGCGATGAACGTGAGAGTCACTCGCGCACGCGAGTTTGTTTGCCCTGACAGCTTCTGTCCGACGGCCACGAACGCTGCAGCGTGAAAATGGAAAACACGCGAGCACGACGCCGAGTGTAGCGCATCCAAAATTTCTCCGCACTCCCACTAATAAGCACTGACTTTCCCGTTTGAAGCGTTGATGCGGAAGAAGAGTAGTCACAGTGGAGAGAGTGTATCATTGGGTATTTTTCATCCTTTTGCGCAAGAGCATAGGGAAACCAGTTGGAGGGACTTAACGCGAGTGCACTTTCCATCTCAACAACAAGGCGACTTTTAAATAGTACGTCAGAAATCATATTACCTGTCTCCGAAGGAGTTCTCCTTATACCTATGGTCCCGGGCATGTAGACGCAGAAGAACTTCACCATCATGGACTTGCCTCCTAGATTCCGTGACATTTTCTGTTTTTTTAATGTAATAAGAGCTAATTCAATGGGCGATACATTTGGGTTCACTTTGATGACGTACGAAACGCCCCCAGCTTGCTCCTCCTACTCCCCCTCCACTTGCAATTAAGTATTCCCCCTTCCCTCCCACACGAACACGCGTCCATGTCTTCTCAGCTGTCAATCACACACTCAATCATATTAGGTGGTAATCTTCGCGAAATTGTAGGTCAGACAAAACCGAACAAGTCAAGGGAAGGAACGGAAGAGATGCGGAAAACAAGCACAAACATATGGAAGAACCACCACCGAGCTTCAGCTGCGTCGGAACTTCGAGAAGATCCCAACGGGCTTCTTGACTTCACCGACAGAGTCGGAGTCCTCCAGGCCGAGGGTCGACAATGACTCGTGGGACTTTCCGCTCCTTAGCCGGGTCTTGTTCTGGAGCTCGACGAGGAATCGGAAGTTGTTCAGCAGGGTTCGGAAGTGCTCCGGGTCGCGGTCCAAGAAGAACTAAAGAGAGCGGATGATTCGGTGGAAGCAATGGCAATTCAGAAATCCAGAAAGGGGCCATCAGAAGGAGAAGGGTTACGGTATCAGGGAATACGGTAGTAAAGGTCAAAAATTTGTGAACTACGGATTTTCTTCTTCTTTGCATCTAAATCTAACTACTACGAAATTGGACGATCGAAGCACCCGGAGATCCCCATTTCCCCTTCTACGGGCGCGGGACGCACCGCTCCATCGGCGTCGCGGGGCGGCATCTTCGAAGGGGTCAGCTCGGAGTCCAGAAGCACAGCGAAGTGCTGGGAGACGTCGGACGAACGGTCGACCAGCAACGTTCTAAGGGTGGTGTCGAAGCGCTGCCCACCCACGTTGAGCTGGACGATGTCGGAGAGTTTGAAGGGACCGACGCCGGTCATCCCGAGGAGGCAAAGGAGGTGGAAGGGAACGGGGCACGGACCGTCTATGGAACGACAAAAGAGAATGGATGGCGGCGATTTCGAAAGGCCCATAAGTGGCGCGCGGGGGCCGAATTGATCATTCGAATTCTGAATAACCAAAAAATCGTGTCCGACGCAAAGGGGGATATGGTAGACGGGGGACGGAGAAAGCGGAACCCCTTCTTTGAATTGGAGTAGATCAACAAGTGCCTCAGCATGAAAGAGCTCGAAGTTGGCTCGAAGCTCTCTTAGGACAGCGGGAAGGTCGAGGAACAAGAGGACGCATAATCATATGGAAAGTACGTTCTCGATAGTCGTTATTTTCGCACAACGTTTTCCACATTTGGAAAATGTGATTTCAAAACGGACCAGAGAAGCGGCCGTTCCGAAGAAATGGGCACCGAAACATACCGTAACCCAGAAGTTTACCGTACTCCTACGATTTCGTCATATGGCCGACTGTACCCTGTCGCGGTTGCTGTGAATCGGGCGGTCAAGTGGGAGTCCATAGAAAGGTTGCTTTAGCCGATTACTGTTTGCTGTAGACTGTGGCTGTCTCTCTTTGCATTTGAGACGACGTCTTTGTCTCGCAGACAAGTTGTTCCACACTTCTTTGGAGCTGTTTTCTTCTGCCGTTTAGGTCGGAAGGGTAAGTTTTCAGAATGGACTTCTCCATCTGTGCCAAGAAGGCCACCAAGCCATTGATCGTGAGGAACGAGAAGAACCGACTGCGGAAAGACTAGTAATTAGTAACTTGCATTCCAGACTTCGTCTCAACTTCGCTTAACTGGAGCATGGTCCTTCGCCTAAAATGAAAGGATCTCGAGGAACGAGGAGCTCGTTGAGCTTATAGAAGCATCACAGAAAAGATTTTCTTACTTACATACAGGACTGATGTACATAAATACGTCATAAAAGTTTGGAGACTGCGTACGGTAAGAGAATAAGACACAAAAAGCTCTAAGTAAATATAACTTTCGGGATAAGTCTTCTGCGAAATGTACAGTCGGCGGAATAGCGACAGGAATATTATGTCCGGATGACCAACGGCGGAGCAGTGTGCCAAGGACCACAACGAGACGGCGACGAGTATCACAAAACCACATAGATACGCACATACAGAAAGTTTCTCGGATCTATATCACATTTCATCAAGAGGGTGGGGAAGATGACAAGATAAGTGGACTCTTGGCGGATCAGCAGTTGCACTGTTTTCCTTCCACTGCTCCGGGAGCCGCGGCCCGTGGTAGGTTCTGCTTCGGCTGCACACCCGTATCTGCTTGGTTCAGGTCCAGACTGAAAGACAGAGGATCGGAGTAAGGACTTCCGAGAAACCACCTACCTTCCGTCCTGGATGTTCTGGTAGATCTTCCTCGCTGTTTCCAAGAAAGCGTCTTCGACGTTCTCACCTCTGAAATGAAAGGTCCAATGAAGGGCTTTGAAGAAGGTCTGCCTACGTTTTCGACGAGCACTCGAGGAAAAGGAGTCCATTCTCCTCGGCGAAGGCCTTGGCTTCTTCGTATGTTACGTCTCGCTGCGCGTCCATATCGCTCTTGTTTCCGATGAGGAAGATCACCTGCAAGCGCTTCTTAAGCAAAGTTCCCACACATGGAGGCATACGGTATTTGGGTTCGTCAGATTCCTGGCATCCGTCAACCAGCTGCTGAGGTGGTTATAGGTGGACCGCCGCGTGATGTCGTACACCATCAGGGCTCCAGCAGCTCCGCGGTAGTAGGACCGTGTGACGGCGCGGAACCTAGGATGATTCATGGATGAGTCAACATAGGCGAATCGTGACTTCTTTTCTCATGTATCAGAAACTACAAGTCTAAGCGATTCTTCTACTAGTGTAGACGTCTGTATTTGCTGGTCGAGACGCTGTCTAGTCTCCGCGGGTCTATTACAAGTCTAGACATTTTTGACGTGAGGGTCTCGAAGTTTCCTTCGCTATACAAGATGTCTACATTCGTTAGTCTAGTTTCTGCAAGTCTAGACGTCTACAATCCACCGAAAAGCTAATTTTTGCTAGTCTAAACTTCCTAATTTTACTATTCTAGACGTCTCCTGTTGCTTTTTAGACGTCTACATTCTCTTGCTTCCAAAATCCACCTCCTAGGAACTCACCTTTCCTGGCCCGCTGTGTCCCAGATCTGCAGCTTAATCTTCTGCCCGCTGACTTCGATGATTCTTGTTCCGAACTCGACTCCGATGGTGTGGGGACAGTCGGCCATGACTGGAAACATCCGAACCTTCAGTCATCAACTATGCCACGTAGAACTTACATTTCTTTTCGGTGAACTGGTGGAGAAGGCACGATTTCCCCACTCCCATATCCCCGATGATGATGTACTTAAAGATGTAGGAATAGTTGTACGGTCCGGCCGCCATCTTGACGGAATCTGCAAGAAGGGAAGACTATAGTGCGATCCTCTCGCCACACCGCGCAAATATCGGTTAAACGGGGGAGGCACAAACTTAGAACATTTCCGTATCGACCCGCGTCCGCGTAAGCGCATGACCGCGGCGCGTCGATGCGTCCGTCCATCGCTGCTGCCGGTGGAACGCGTCATCACCACGACCACCCACGAAGCCCACGTATTCCGAATCGATGGAGAAGGAGGCCTGCGCGACCGGCTTCGTCTCGAGACCGGTCTGTTTGACGCTGTGACGTGGACTCTCGGGGCAGATTACGAATGCTCCCAAAGCACCGGGCAGCTGAGATCAGAGGCACCAAAAGGCTGAGAAGAAGAGGGGTTGTTCTCTACATTACATATACGACTCTTTATTACCGAAAATCGATCAACGAAGGTACAAAATAAATTATCACACAGTTGGTATCGAAAATTTACATTCCCATCTTCACGTATCGGATGATCTCGAAAACAGCTGAAAAGAGGTCGATGAGCTTAGGCGAGATCGGAGCACTACTAACCAGAGCCGCACACAACAAAGACGAACATTCCGATGAGCCAGGGAGCAGCAGGATACTTGGTGTCCTGGGGCTTCAAGGACTTCTGCACGTTACCGCGGTTGGTGACGTTCTTGCTGAAGGCGTTGTTGGCAGCGTTCATTCTCTTGGTGGCGGGCATCTTGACTGGCTTTCACGAGGGAGAGAGAATACGTCGAACCAACGCGGCTCAGGGAAGCTGAAACGAAACGGAGGTGAGCCGCGGCCGGTGTTATTCTGCTTCCACGTGGAAACACGCGGGCGAAAACATGAGCTCCAAGGAAAACTGGATAGCGGAATAATCGGGTTATCAGGTCAGCGGGCATATCCGAGCGGGCCAAGAAGTTGGGGAACGGACTGACTTGGCGCGGATTAGGGATGTGACAATGGCCGCGCGGCGATCGGAGGGGTCGTTGGCGGCACGGGTGCTGGGTGTTAGCTGCGCGGAGGCTCCTTGACGACGGAATGTAGCGGGAGGCGCCCAGGTGTTGCGACGTCAATGAGATGCAAATCGCTCGCGCGAAGGAATGCGCCGGCGCCGGTCAATGTGACTGACACGCTGGTCGCTTCGCGGTGTACATGTGGAACGTGAACTGATCAAGTCGTCGTGGCAGGAGCCACGGACGCGCACCGTCGCCTCTCCGACCGGCTTCGTCTGTTTGTCGGTTATCAACAGACAGTTAACAGACGATTGGAAGTGGAGGCCGGTTTGAGACGCGTCACACTCCGACGATCCTCGCTAGCTTTAATGGTCTGCTCCGAACAGACAGAAAACACGTCACAGGGCTGCAAGTGGATGTGTCTCTCAGGGATTACAATGTTCAAGTCTTCGAGCCCGAAGCAGGCAGAAGAAAACTTATGAAGTGCTGAAAAGCTGGACATGACCGCAGAAGTGGCAGACTTAAACACAGACTCAAGATCGCTATCGGGCAACCGAAAGGTCCGATTTTACGAGATATTCTCCGACGAGATATTCTCCGCGTGGCAACAGGGCGTCTTCTTGTCGCGGGGATTTTCTCCGATGGCGATATTCTCCGCGGAGAATATTTACGTTCTAGTCTTCTGATTCCGAAGGCATCCCCTGTAGTAGAAGGTGGCCTTCTGGCAAAGACTGCAGCTCAAGGCCAAACCCGCGGGGAATATCTCCGCTTGGCCTTCTTCCTTATGACGATCACTTCTTCCCTAGTATCTTCGACCCGGGGTTCTTCTTATGCGCACTCACATCCCTCGAGATTCCTCACCGCTTGTCTTCAATTCTACTCTTTCATGCATCCTGACGCTCGATGATACTTCAGATCGCCTTTCAAGGCTGTCATGGACATCCACAACGTTAGCTCCACTGGTACTACATCGAAGGGGAAGCACAAGGCGCTGATTTACGAAAGCAAGGCCGCTCCAGGATGCGCTTATACGTTCACGTATAAGTCCACCAACAAAACCAGCACAACCTACAGATGCAACAACTGCGAAATCGTCAAGAAGAAGTACCGAATGGATAACACAGTTCCGATCGTGCACGTCAAGGACGGGCGGTTCTTGGAGGACCCGGAAGAGCCTGCAAACGGGCCCCACTTTTGCATTGACACTCCAGAAGATTTCTCACTCTTCAAGACACGGGCTGTCCAGAAACTACGGTAATGCAAGCATTGGGAATAGCTCTACTTCATTTTAGGGAGTTCTATGGAACAGCAGGGATCGACAACTTATCAGTCGGAGAAGCTGCGGACCAGATCGTGGCGCAAGCGGCATCCTCCTTCCCACCTGATGAAGCGAGCGAGGTGATCAGCAGACTCCCCAACAAAGAAGCGACGAAGAGAGCTCTACACTACCATTCAAAGAAGAACAGGTAATGTCCGAGGCCGAGTACAAGCCTCAAAGTGACCTTATCTTGGAAATGTGACCGACATCAAGGCATCACCATAGACTTGAGGTTCGGATTCGGGGCACCTTGCACAAACCTGGGGGAGACTCTTAGGAAGAATCCCCGTGAGGACGAGTCAATGTCAGGGAGCCCAAGTCCCGGCACGATTAGCTTACTACGGTAACGAGGCCTAATGGGGTCCATCGAGGTTTTGTCGGGCCGGAGGAGTTATTCAGCTTCTCAATTTTGAAGGAAGCTTTTGTGAAGCCAACCTTTGTTGCCTGTGAATTGCTAATCTGGGCCATGTAGGATCGCTTTGTGTCTGTCTCATACTTGAGTTCTCCGGGCATTGCGTGTTCATAAGTCTCCCGAGCGCCCTCCCATACCCATGCGGTCAAAAAACTTCTAACCACTTTTATGCGCCGAATTTTGAGGGAACGATCGGAAGGCAGCGCTTCTGCTCCGACACATCCTCGATCCCTTTCTGTTTTGCTGTCAGAAGGGTTTTTGTCTTTTATTTTGCTAGCATTTCGATTGAAAACTTAACGTTTGAGTCTTCCGCGAGCTTCCACCCTTGGCTCCAAAACAGCGACTTCCATTTACTATGCACTTACCGGAGACGCGAGGCCAAGAGCCCTTCTCGGTCAGCTGCACTTTCCCTTTGAAAACGACCTGGCGGGAATGTGGCCCAGGAAGGCACAACCATCTAAGGAGCGCTAAACAACGGCCGATGTGTCGGTCTTCTTGATATCGTGTTCAGGATCTGTTTCCTGTGTGAACTCAAAGATAATTATCGAAGTGCGTTTCAGATGCGCAATGGACGATTTTACTAAGGACGATCTCCACGCCTCTAGGAAGAGCTCCTCCGTGGAGCAGAACCCTCAAGGAGTAGACGTGTCTCTCCCAACACGCTTCTTCTCCACTACTCTGGCCGACCAGAGCGGGGTTTGTCCTCCACATGCTTCCTGCTTCACTAATATCGGCCATTGCAGTTAAACCTGACCATGGAAGACGCTTCGCTTCTGGCCTCTCCATCGCCGGACACCAGTGCGGCCATCCTCGAAGAACTGCGCCAGTACGATGGCCTCGGCGCTGGGGACAACACAATCGGCATGACTTCACTTTCAACTCAAGAAGGTATGCTTCCGCTTGCAATAGCCCTATTTTTATTGCCTTGTGTTTAGTCCTTCGTATGATGGCGTCAGCGGAACCAGGCCCTTCGAATTTCAAATCCCCAACTGTCGAGGCCGACAGTCCCCCAAGGCCCAGTTCCCAGGATGTGGACGGCGCGAACAAGAGCTATTCGGTCGGGTAAGTCTCCTTTGCTGCTTTCCTGACCTTTCCGTATCTTTAGAGACCATAGCTCCGCGCAAGTCGAGGAACTTTGCCAGCAAGAAGGACTTGGCGATGGGACAATTCAAGCGACTTCACCGTCCTCCCATGACGGTACGGCTCCGTCTGCTGCTTAGCTCTAAACATTACCATTGTAGTCACGCTGCTGGAAGACGAAGAAGAGGTGCCAGCCAAGAAGCGTCGACTTCTGGATGCTGAGAAGAGTGCCACTGAAGATCTCGACACGACTCCTCAGGCTGAAGTCGTCGAACGTGGAAGTTCTGAAGATGCGACCGGATATGCTGCCCACAACTCAACTCATGAAGAGCCAAGGATCGAAGAAGGGACAAGACGCCCATCTGACCTATCCGTGATCCATGTAAGCCAATTGACTCACCACATTTTAACTGAAAAGCATATTTCAAGGAGGTTGAAACCAGCGCAGCAACTCTCGATTCGTCTGCCGCAAACACCAAGAGCGCCGTTCCTCAGAGCGTCAAAAGCCCTCGACTGGCCGCCCTGAGCAGTTCAGCTCAGGATGTGAACAAGGCGTACAAGGGCTACTCTCCGATCGCACAGGTTCTTGGTCATCCCGTTCTAAAATGATTTTGAGTGAATCTAGGCTAGAGAACTGTTTAAAAGAGCCGCTGGCTCGGGCTTCCTCAACACCACCATGATGGGAGCCGTCCAGGACAGGTAGGTCTTCCCTTCTCGGTCATATTTGCTTAACCGATTCTATTGCAGGCTTGACGACATTTCCTTCGTTCACCACGAAATGGTTCTCAACGAGGAAGCAAAAGAAGACGATCTGAAGGCCGAGCTGGAAGAAGCGCAGACGGAGGTGAAGCTACTTCGGGAGCAGGTCAAGAGTCTCAGCTCCGAGAAGGAAGCGCTCGTCGAGGAACTTCAAAAGGCGAGAGAAGTCGTGAAGGCCCAAGAAGAACTGTCGGGCGTGTGTGCTGCACTGAAGTCCTTCATCACGCAGTCACACGAGAAGACCGTAGCGGAAGTCGCCAGCACTCTGCGCGGAGAGGTACTGTGATAATTCGGGCTTCTCTCCTCAATCATCCTCTCTGTTATAGCTTAGTGCATTCACTGAAAGAGCTGAGAAGAATGCCTCCGAACTTGTCATGGAGCTGAGGAAGCAAGTAGACGACATGAGCAAGCAGCTGAAGAAACAAGAGGAGGAGAAAGCTGCCATGGCCCAGAAGATGAAGGACGCCCGCCGGGAAATGCTCTCCGACAAGTGCCGCTACGGACTTCTGACAAGACGTGGAGCAGTTAAGGAGTTCGGGGACAGCTCCTTCAAGCCCCCAAACTGCCTCTTCTCGGATTCCCAAATTAAGGAGATCAAGAAGTGGTTGAAAGAAGGTGCACGGGAAGAAGCTACAACCACTAACCCGACTCCATCCATCGGCAGTTCTGGAGCAGAAGTCTCCACCGACGACGTCACTACTGCGAGTGCAACTGATATTCCGAGGTAAGTGTCATGGTCCGCGAAATGCAGCATAACACTGTTTTTCAGTGCTAATACAAGGAAGAGATCTGGAACTTCAAGACAGAAGTCGCGATCCGCTTCTTGATTTTTTCTGAGATGTTGTTTTATTTATAGGTTTACCAGTTGGCTTTTGAGAAGCATAAAATGAATTACTTCGCCCCATTGTTAACCTCTATGATGTTCAGGCCAACCTCAGGTGACATTTAGATGTATTTACATAAACTCTACTAGGAAGAGAAGTTAAAGCTTCGTGGGCAGAGAAACTAGAATAGTTCGAAACTTCATCGGACGAGGCAGCTCTTTTCTGAGAGATTTAAGGAGAGTAGTTCCGGTTGCGACAAGGGCCAGGAGTGACGGAGTCCTGCACACCGTATCCGGGAGCATAGCGACAGGGCGGTGGGGTGCAAGGGATCTCTCCGCGGCATTGGCGCCGGTCCTCGGCGAATCCTTGTCCCGTACACGTGCAGCCAGGCTCGCCGACGCACTGTCGCGAGCGGACGGAGAGGCCCACTTCGCAGGCCGTCGAGGCCGAGCAGTCGCTCCATGCACACCTGCAAGTGATGGTTAGACTGAAGCTGCACGACCGCTCGTCACCATTCACTCCAGCTGCACTGGGGCGCGCACTGGTGCTGGTTGCAGGGAGACGTCTCGCGGTCTGGGCCCGGGCACTGGCAGTCGTCTCCGAAGTGCGATGCTGCAACGAACTGTCTAGACGAGACAGAGACGTGTCTCACCTCCGGGTCTCTGGCAGACGCGAGACCTCTCGCGCAGTCCGCCGCCGCAGTCTCGGTTGCAGTCGCTCCACGGGCACCTGGAAGAGGAGGTGAGCGTGGAACGGACCCTTTCTAACGGCGTCCCGTCTTTGTCCGTCTATTCACAGTTTCATAGTCCAGTTTTTCTTCTGTTTACTGTTGCCCCGTTTGTTATGTATGCTGTTCCCCGTGTTGTTCGAAAAGGTCTCTACTGGGGAAAGGACAACCCACCACTCCGTCCAGTGGCAGCATTCGCGGTCGTTGCAGAGGGTCGATTCCTGAAACAACATCTCTAGCTTCAGGCCTCTCCGAGGCGAATCACCTGCTCGGGTCCGATACAGTCTTCCGACGGCGATCCATTGGCGGTCAGACAGGTGCGGGCGCGTGTCTTCTGTCCGGCACCGCACTCCGAGGAGCATGTGCTCCACTCGCACCATTCCGTCCAGGCAGACTACAAACGCCTCGGATTACGGTAGGTCTGGACAGAGCAGCGCTTACGCAAGGAGGTCCGAAGCAGAAGAGGGACTCCTCGTCCTCACCGGGGCAGTCGTTACCGTACTGGCAGACGCGCTGGCGCCGCTTAACGCCATCTCCGCAGGTGACCGAGCAGGAGCTCCACTCTTGCCAGGATTCCCAGAAGGAGCAGGGTCCGAGTTCACAACGCTGCTGCTCGACTCGGTCTCCGCCACAGAGCTCCTTGCCGTGGACGCCACCGAGACAAGAGCGCTGCCGCGATTGGAAGCCGTGGCCACAGGAGACGCTGCAGGGTGTCCAGTCCTCCCAAGAACTCCACTCGGGACAGGGGCCCGCGTCGCACTTCTCCGCCTCGAAGTCGGCGCCGTCGCAGCGCTGCGTGCCCAGCTCGCAGTAGCGCGTTCTCACGCGCTCCCCTGCTCCGCAACTGGCGCGGCACGTACTCCACTCGCACCACTGGGACCACGTGTCACAAGGACCCATGTTGCACTGGTCAGTCTCTACTGCGTCGCCCAGGCAGTTTCCAGTGGGGCAAAGCCTCTGGCGTTGACGGACTCCGTCGCCACAGGTGCACGAGCACTCGCTGTAGTCACTCCACTCCTGCCACGTGCCGTACTGCGGCTGCCGCTGCGGCAGCTGACACGCCTGGCTGCGGCAGGCCGGCGCCGGAGGCGGTGGCGGACGGCTCTGCGCCTGGTTCGCACAGACGTTTCCGGGGCACGGGTCGGGGTACGGTACCGCGTGGTAGCGACTTCGTGCTTGTCTAAAATACTCCTCTCACGGGGTACTGTATGTCGAGTCTTACGCGTCGATGGGCCTGGCGTAGGGCGTCGGGGGGTACTGGGCGGGGAGTGGCTGGTAAGTGGGGGCGGTCTGCTGGACCGCAGGGTAGTTCCGCGAGGGACATCCACGGCGCTGGATGTTCCTACCGTAGTCGCAGGCCTGGGAACGCACCTGGTGCTGTGTGGTGGGGCCGCACGCGCCCCAGGAGGTCCAGGAGCCGGTGGCGTGGACGGGTGAGTCGAAGGAGTTCTCTGCAAGGGGTACTGTAGGCGGGAAGGAGCTGGGGACGAACGGCGTTTGTTGCGGGGCGCGTGGTCCGTGGAGGAGACGACGCCGTCTTCGGAGGAGAGCGGCGGGAAGGCGTCGAACTGGTGACAGTTGACGACGACCTCCAGGGCGCGGATGATGTCCTCCTCGCGCTTCGGAGTCTCCGGGGTGAGGCTCACCTGAAGGAGGCCCGGTCAGCCGAGAAGACTCCTACCGTATACCTCTTCGTCGACGCTGTTCTTGTCGAAGAGGTAGCAGATGTGCTCGCCCTTCTTCATGTGGACGAAGTAGAAGACGACGGCGACGCAGGAGGGGAACTCCTCCATGCAGCGCTTCTGGCACTCGTGCGCTGTCTTCAGCTTGAAGGTCTCGTAGGGGGCGACGCCCGTGAAGATCGTGTTGTTGTGCATGCGGACGCACAGGTCCTCCACCATCTTCGTCTCCGAGGCGCTCGTCGGCTCGACGACATCCTTCTCCCGGATTACGGTAACGGTCTTGTTCTTGGAGACGATTATGCGTGCTGAATGGAGTGCTTAAGGGTGGGATCCAAGTCCCGATCGCTGACGACTTTCGAAGGGAGCGGAACCCGTCCGCGGGAAACCTGCTCGGGCGCCTATTTATAGGAGCGGAGAACGAATCTCCGAAAGACCAACTGACTTCCTGCTCCTGCAGGCCCTCGTGGCACCTGCGCCTGTCACTCAACTCTCGCGAACTTTGCGACATTTCGAAGGGTGACTCACCGGAGAAGGAGACGCCCGAGAGGGCCAAAAGACCGACGATCCACAGGAGCCGCATGGGGGCGCGCGGCGACCTCGAGCTTCTGCAACTGGAATCGATTAGGGCTGAAGATGTGGGTTTCCGCGAATTCGACGTTTAAGTGGTTTTGGATAAGTCAAGAAGGTGGCCTCCTGATCTTAGAGACAAGCAAAGGAGATGTAGACGAGACAGAAGACATCTTAGAGAAGATAAGGCCGGGGAAACAGGTTCTAAGAGCTCCAGATCAAAGGTTTCAAACACCTAAAGCTCTAGGTGAGTCCAAAAACCGGGCCAGAACTCCCTAGGAACGGACTGGGACAACCGAGCGGACCCCTAGGACGACACAAGGACTTCAAGGCGCACTCTGCGGACGCTTCTCCTTGGCGCGTCCGCCCCGAGGCGCCTCGCAGGTGCGACTGAGCCCGGCGCCCGCGGCGGCTATTGCACAACGCGCAACGCGATACCCTGTCAATCATCCGTCAGAATCCGCCGGAGCCATGAACGCACTCTGCGGACGACGGCGCCTCGGGTTTCGGGGAACGCGTTGCGTAAATTGTAACAAGTTTAAAGTTTCGCCCCGGTGATGGATCGATGACGCCATCGACGGGGCTATCGGGTGGCCAATGGTCAGTGCCATTCATCAACCGCGCTGTACATCACGTGTGCCTTCTTCTTGGAGGTCCATCGGCCCGGGAGGCGATCCTTGAGGGTATGGGTACGAAACGTGGCTACTCTGAAGTGACGACTTGTTGTAGAAAGGTGGCTTTAGTCGGAAGTATGTTCCGAGGGTCCCCTGGAGGCGTATCTATCCGGTGCATATGGTGCACCTGTAGGAGACCTTGGGAACATGCACCTGGGTTTAGGCTGGGGTCAATTGAAAAGAACAAATCTTTGCTTTAGTGTTTTGAGGGAGCGCTACGGTAGTCGAGACTCTGAAGTACATGGAGCAGACTTGTGGCTCATCCGAATCTAGGCAAGGCCACCTTCTATCTCATACTCTAAAGACTCGCGAAGAAGAGTAAAGCAGATCCAAGAAGGACAGGCTTCAACTACCGTAATCTACAGCGCTCAGAACATGTCAGGCGCCTTCTAAATTACATTGACTAACAACAGAAAGGATCTCCTATCTACGAAGCCTACTTTTTCCCTACCCATCAAAGGCCTATTCCAATACAATCGAGTTTATTAGCACCGGGCAGAAGGGAAGTACATGCGAACTAAATAACTCCGAATTTTAGGAACGTTTCTGTGCCATCCGATAAGAGTTCCTCCAGTCCAGCGTCCTCTTTACAGTAATGAGATAAGTACACGCGTTGATGGAAATCCAAGGCCGTCAACTGCACGACGGTCGCCGAACGCACTCAACCAATATAGCCGCTTAGAAACCTCCTGCTCTTCTTCCTTGGAACAGCGCCTGAGACCGTCCTTAAAGAGCTCTAGCACGAATTCTGCAGGATTCGCTTTACGCATAATCAGCACGACGGACTTCCCGGACTTGGCCTCAGCGGTCTTCCAGTAGTCAAGTACTCGGAGCGTGGTTTGGGGACACCGTGTTTCGAGTCTCTGGAATTGGTCTTGAGCGAAGAGCTTCACTAGGGTCTTCGACGCCCTCTTGTTCACTCCTTGCAGTAGCATGAGATCACAGACGGTCAGTCCCCCGCTCGCGATGAGCTTCAGAAGGATCCTGTAAACGGTCCCCTTAATCGGGACATCTATCGTCAAATTTCGTATGTGGCAAGTGGGTAAGAAGTCAACCACGTTCTTGGGTATGCGCCTTGTGGCCAAAATGAGCACTTGAAGAAAGTCTCTGCCCATTCTGCGAATGCTTCGATCTAGAGCAGCTATGTCCACGGCAGGAACCCCTTTTATCCAGTCGTGTGGTTCGAATTTGATGTACAGAACAACAAGAAGGCGCTTCTGGACGTCTACCGTTTTCCGTAAACGTCTCCATCGGTCCTCGTGATATAAATGTCTGATTCTTCCACTTTCAACGAGAATCATCAAATCAGTGACTTTCCGCTCTGTGGCGAGCGATTCGGCGTACGCCCCGAAGTAGCCCGACATCTTCTTGGTTTCCGATATTGGATAAAGTGTCCAACCCATCTGCGCTACGACTTCTTCGACGAAACGGAAGGGAACGCTGTCCATGTCAGGGATCTGAAAGTGTGCTCCTTCAGCAGGAGAGAAGAAGAAGGCGAAGCAAAGAACCGTGACCCGGACGAAGTCTCCTGGATTCTCCAATGCGATGCGGTCGGTTCTCAGTGAGAACTTCTCACTGTGGAGTGTGACCCACGCACTACCGTACACCCTCATCCAAAGCGTTGTCCAGCTTCAGGAACTCTTTTGTGGTCAAGCCAGTTCCCTCAAAGGACCCTTCCCCCGTGGACGACCTTTGAAGGAGGCACTTCACTGTGTGCACCCAAACTCGTTAGAGAAGCACGTTTTATGGGGAACTCGGTATGTACACTCGGGTCTCACAACGACCGTGTCACAAGTAGGTGGACACTTGCTCGAAGCTGGAGATGCGGCGGTCCCGACGGACGGGCTTCCGGTGCGCCTGCCAGCGCGCCACGATGACGACGAAGCACACGGAGGCGACGAAGAGGAAGAACATCGCCAAGTAGACGCCCGGGTAGGCGAAGGGGGAGGCCGGCGCCAGTGGCGAGAGTACGGTAGTCGTGGTCCCGTCCGGAAGCACGTCGCCCTCGGACACGTTCCGTGCCGGGAGGAGGACGGAGTCGGAGACGCCAAGGAGGTCGAGGAGGCTCGGGTCGGGGGGATCCATCTTCGTGGCGGGACGCAGCTCTAGGGGGACATCACCTGGAAGGGCGGAAGTGACGGCGCGGAAGGGACGTCAAGGAGATAAGAGGATCAAAACACACGAGAGTCGCGGATAAACGCGTCCAGGCGGGGCCTTTCTCACTCAGATTGGGGGAAATGAGCCTTGGGGGAACGGAGATTAAGGTAGCCAAGGCCCAGCTCTGATCTGGAGGCTTTTTTGGAGTGAAAAGTGACCTACTTGAGGCTAACCAACACGAGGCTAACCAGAGAACAACACAGGCGCCTCGCAGTTCAACGAGGTTAAAAGAAACGATAAACTGCGAATCTGATGAAGAAGGGAGTGAAACGAGTCAAATTTCGAGTGTTTTTTGATTTCCTGACTCAATTAAGTAAATGATCAGTGGGATTACGAACCGAATTTCACAATGTCCAGCAAAGCGCAGATCACTTTAAGTAGATCGCCACCAAAAATAGCAAACTTGCTCAAGCTCATTGAATAGGACCTATGGAAATCTATAGATGCCGCAGAAGGTACAGAATCATGACCTAAAGACAGCTACGCGACCGGGTTTCAAAACAATCCTAAACCATTTCATACCTTAGAAAGTTAGGACAGATCAGAGAACCCCTCATTGACCGTCCTCAGAAGAGTCCTTATATCACGGAAGAGTTGCAAAAACTTCTTTCCACCCCCTACACACTTTTAACTCCTCTAAAACCCATAAAACGCGACAGATTCCAAAACACCGACCGCACCATCCCTGTCCAAGGAGGGAGTCAGAGAAGGTGCGACCTCCGGAGAGGACCGGACGGACGAAATGGTCCGACGACGGGGCATTAGCATAACGATCGAAGCGGAGGAGCCCCCTGAGGTCGGAACCGGTTCGTCGATGCAAATGGAGCACAGATGGCGCCGGCTGAAGACGTGTAATGAGGGAGCGAAGTGCCCGCGCGGCGATTAACGGACCTCGCCGCGACCCCGCGGGCGGCCGTGGCGCGTACAAAACAAGCGGATCGGAGGGCGCGTCCTCCTGAGACGCTCGCTGAGTCATGCAGGCTCCTTATCGCTGAGCAAACAGATCCTGGAGAGGGGCTACTGACCACGCAGTGCCTGGAGGACTTGGGCGGGGGTGAGAGAGGCTTGGTTTTGGATTCAATCCTAGCCAAGGGGGCGACAACGATTCTAGCTAGGGCTTTGTTGGGCCACCGAGAGAAAGCGGAGCTAACCTTCTATCCCCAAAAAGGTTGTAAGAACAAGATCGAGGGCAAACCTGTACGTATCTAAGGAAAAAACGCCATTGGGACACGGCTACTTTCACAATTGTGGCATTCGTAAAGCCGATAGGAAAGAAGCTGTTGGGTCACGAGCACAGTACATATTCCAGTGAAATGATAGTTCGGAATATTATGTTGTCAATCGATAAACATGTGCATACTGATCACCCTTTCCTCCGAAATCAAATCCTCTATGCCTACTGTATGCATCTCATGGCCCCTTCCTCCTCTTATGTCTCTGCTCGCTGTCTCAAGTCACTGAGACAGCGAGACCACTGTCTGCTTCTGACCCTCACCTTCACACTAGACTGCCCAGACAGTATAGTAGACGAGAACCAAAGAGTCTAGACTACGGTAGCGGAGGTAGACAAAGTGATCTCCTGCATGTGCACACCAATGGTCTCGGCACGATCACCTTGAAAACTGACGTTTGTCGTCAGCTGATACCGTACATCGCCCCGTGTCAGTGGCTTCTTCGTGCTTCTTCGATGGCTTCTTCCTCTTCCGCGATGGAACCAGGCGGCTTCCGCGCCTACTTCGCCGTCTCCGCGCTCATCGTCGCGCTGAAATGCGCCCTTCTGGACTCCTACCACTCGACGGACTTCGAGGTGAGTTCTCCATCTTCCTTTGAAGCCCTTCTTCAGAGTTTTACGTCCTTAACCCTCCACTCTTCAGGTGCACCGTAACTGGATGGCCATAACGCACCACCTCCCACTGGTCGACTGGTACCGCTCGAACGTCTCCGAGTGGACGCTGGACTACCCGCCCTTCTTCGCCTACTTCGAGTGGGCCCTCTCCCGCGCGGCTTCCTCCGTGGACCCTCGGATGCTGGCGCTCCAGGCGGAGCCCTACTTCTCGCCGAGCACCCTCCACTTCCAGCGCTTCTCCGTCGTCTTCTCCGACCTCTTCTTCGTTCGTTTCTTCGCTACTTCGCGCCTGACTCACTGGTTTAGGTTTAGATCGCCGCCTCCTGGCTCTGCGCGCGCTCTGTGGTCGCCTCCTTGGACTGGCCCTCGGACAAGTACTCCGGACGCATGAAGTTCGCCGGATTCGTGCTCCTGGCGGCCAATCCCGCCCTGATTCTCCTGGACAACATCCACTTCCAGTACAACTCCATGCTGACCATGTGGCTGCTCCTCTCCATCGCCTCCGTCTCCTCAGGACGACTGCTACTTGTATCGAAGACGGGCCTGGATCTGCCTGACTCCTCTGTTTCAGGGAGCCCTCTTCTTCTCCGTGCTGCTCAACTTCAAGCACCTCTACCTCTACTACGTTCCCGCCTTCGTGGCGCACTACCTGCTCGTCTTCCTTCTTCCTCTGGATCGGGCCTTCTTAGGCCGAGTGGTGCTTCTGGCCCTAGCAGTGGGTGCGCCTCTTGCCGCCTCCTTCGGACCGTTTCTCCTCAAGGGTTGGTTGCATCGCCTTGTAACAGGCATAGATGATGTATACTTTCAGGCGGACCCGAGCTCCTTGGCCAGATCTTCGCCCGTCTCTTCCCCTTCCACCGCGGACTCACGCACGCGCTGTGGGCGCCGAACTTCTGGGCGCTCTACAACGCCGCGGACTTTGTCGGCTTCCAAGTAGCTCGTCGTTTCCCGAAATTTATCTCCTTCACGCCTTCTCTGCCTCAGTACACCTCCGGCCTCGTCCAGGTAAGCCCCTTCTTCTCCGCCTACTTCACCCTCCCGCCTTCCAGGAGTACTCCCACAGCGTCCTCTGGAACGTGAGTCCGGCGGCGACGCTTTCGCTCGTCTTGGTGGCGCTGACTCCTTTGGTCCTCCGAAGAACGAGGAATCCGAAGGGCGACATCCTCGTCGACATGGTCCTCTGCAGCTTCGCCTTCTTCTTCTTCGGCTGGCACGTCCACGAGAAGGCGATTTTGATGATCACGGTTCCTCTCACTTTGCTGGCCCTGAAGGTAGGCATTCGCATCGACTTCTAGGACTTCTAGTGCTTGACTTCTAGGACTACCGCTACTTGTCCTGCTTCCTCCTTCTGAGCGCCGCCGGCTACACCTGCGTGCTGCCTCTCTTCTTCACTCCCCTGGAGAACTGCTTCAAGTACTGCTTCTTACCCTTCGTGCTCCTCGTGAACTTGGCGCTCTTCACGGACACTCTGAAAGTTGCGCCCAAGGCCGCGGTCCCCCTTCTGGATCGTCTCTACTTGGCCGGTCTCGTGGCCACGGAACTCTACAAGTGCGTCCTGCATGAAGTAAGTCCTTCTTGAGAGGGTTCGACACAGGATACGTCTTCAGGCACTCTTCAAAGACGCCATGCCCTTCCTCCCGCTCATGGCTACTTCCATCTACTGCGCCGTCGGAGTCTCCCTCGCCTACTTACGCTTCCTCCGCGTCACCTTCCAAGAAGACGACTGTGAGTCCCTCAAGCATCGCTGCCTTCGCTTCGAGGAGAAGTGCAAGGCGAGAAGTTCGGAGGGCACTGTGAAGGAGGAAGACGTCCGATTCATCGGTGGCGTGGACATATCTACTTGCAAGACGAACAACTCCCTCGCCGTGGTTAGCTACACCGTGCTCAAGTACCCCAGCCTGGAGGTAGGTTTGTGGGCTCGCAAAGCCTTGGATCCAAAAGTACACATCAGGATTACGGTAGTTTCAGGTGGTCTACGAAACCGACGAGGTGGAGTTCATCCCTTACCCCTACATCAACAACTACTTGGCGGTGCGCGAAGCGGAACCCATGGCCCGTCTCATCAGGAGGGGAGCCCAGGAGCGGCCCGACGCGAAGGCGGACGTGATCCTTGTCGACGCCAACGGGAAGTACCACTCGAGGCAGTTTGGCCTGGCCTGCCACATCGGACACCTATGCGGCGTTCCCACCATCGGCGTGTCGAAGTCGCTGAACCTATCGCCCCTTCTGGACGCCGGTGTTCCCGTCGAGAAGTTGAAGAATCTGGAGAAGGTTCGTTCTTGGGCCTACTTTCTATTGAAGAGCAGGAAGCCTTCGGGAGACAGGAGACGAGACGTTAGTCTAGACAGAAGTCAGACATGTCCCGAACCTCCAATGCACTTTAAGAACAGCCTGCTCCTTCACGATTGACACATACAAACCCGAAATCATTACAGGAGGTCACCAAACTCGTCGAGAAGGAAAGTCCCGGCGCCTATACAGTACCCTTCTCGGACCCGTCGACCGTCCGTGCAGTGAAGACGAAGAACTCGAAGCTTCCGCTCTTCGTCTCCGTCGGATCTGGAATCGACCTCGACGAAGCGTCCAAGATCGTCGTGCGTTCTTGCGAAAGTCGGATTCCCCAGCCGATCCGAATGGTAAGTCGTCCCCTACTTGGGCTCTCCTAACTTCCTTCTCTGCAGAGCGACCTCCGATCGCGCGAGCTTGTGCGAAGCTACTACGAGAATCCCAACTAGATTCGAAGAAACACTTTATTTATTGGATTGTTGTGTTATTGAGGCAATACACTTGACGGGAAGCCCAGTGTGCCAGCAATGAGCCCAAGAAGGGTCTGTGACCACTTAACGGATGGGGAACCACTATAGGACCTTCTTTACGAACTCTGGTTGTTAATCCAAGGAGGCAACACATCGAAAGGGGACAATTATTGGGTCGGAGCTTTGAAGATTAGGACGAATGAGGCCCCATAGGAATTCGGGCCCCTAATGCCCTACAAGAATCATCACTGATAGGAGAGTTAAGGAACTTGTGGATCGGGAAGTTTTATCACATTTTGTTCTTGGATTTGTTTGACCTGGCCGAGGACCACACACGACGGTGTCGAAGGAAAAGTCCAGAGTTCGAACCGTAAAGCGATGAGACTCAGACTTCTCCACCTGTGAAGTAGTTCGCGAGATATCGTGGGCCTCTCTGTAAACTCTTCTCTAATCCTTCCACCTGAACCTCTTTCAGAAATGAATGGGAAGTTCGTTTCCCAACTACTTTCCAATGTAACCTCCAGATACTCGACGTCCGCCTCCGCCAGCCTCATCTACGACGTCATTGTCGTCGGAGGAGGCCATGCCGGCTGTGAAAGCGCCGCAGCCTCAGCGAGAACAGGAGCTAAGACGCTGCTGGTCACGAATAGCAAGGACAAGATAGGCGAGATGTCCTGCAATCCAAGCTTTGGAGGAATCGGGAAAGGTGGGAGAGTCGTGGTGATACTCTGCCTAGGAATGTGCTTCCAGGACACTTGCTGCGTGAAGTCGACGCTCTGGACGGCGTGGCTCCCAGGGTGTGCGACAAATCCGCGATCACCTACCAGGCTCTGAACAGAGGCCAAGGATCTGCCGTGTTGGGCTTAAGGGCGCAGATTGACAGGAAGGAGTTCAAGCGCCACATGAAAGAAGTGAGTTGTA